>LPNX010448977.1:14382-121191 GCA_001517045.1 Pseudotsuga menziesii | reverse complement strand
CACCAAGTTAAATACTAAAAGTGAAAACTAGTTATCTACAAAAAAGAAATAACGAAATATACACAAATGGAACCTCTGGTTGTTGAGGGGCCCTTCTCAACAATCACGGGTTGTGTCTAACTTAGATCAGTCACTAACAAATCCCAAAAATACTCATCAATAGCTGAAACATAGGTATTTATATGATGATTACAATGGAGATTGGGTCGACCACCTCTTGCAAAAGTAGAGGTTCTTTAATGCTATAACAACTATCCATCAAAACAGGAACGAATTCAGAAAACGACCAACCACAATTTTTGAAAAGGTTGGTTTTGGAGAACCACAATTTGATCCCAAATGGCTTTGAATTTTGCGAAAATTCCCTGCCATGATCGAAATGGGTCTATTTTGCCCAAAACCCATGTGCTTGAATTTTCAATTTCACTTATGTTTTCCCGAAAATATGATGTCTGTTAAAAACATGTGGTCAGAATGGGCATCTGGATGAACATCCCAATGACCTATCACTAAACTTTGTTCATAAATCTGGATTCTTAGTGTATTTTCTACTGGTTTGTTGGCCACATTTACGGTTGGGTGCTTGATTTCTATTGAATGAGCCACCATCTATTTATGAGTTTGTTTCTTTGTCATCCTTCTTCACGTGATATGCTGCGGAATATTCTAGTTCGTTAATTCTTCATGTGTGCATTGCTGCACAGCCTGCACATAATAGAAAGTCCGTTAGTTTAAAAAAACATGATTATGAAATGGCATTGATAAATGGTTTTATTTTTTTAAATGGAAAGTCAATGGATATGGATTTTTAGCATGTAATTACCATAATTTAATACATTTCCACTTTAAATCTTTATTTTTAAATATTTTGTATTACGGATGTTCTCAAATTTGTTTTATACTATTTTCCTTTTATTTTAGATTTAAACAAATTTTGTTTTTAAAATAATCCTTTTTTTAATATTCCATTAATTTATCTAAAATATTGTCATAAATTTATGATCAATTCTTGGTTCTAACTTTCACATGTAGGATCGACATGGATAATAAGAATTGGAAGAAACGGGTAAGACAAGCATGCAATCAAATATAATTCAAAACTTGGGACCAAAAGAAGAGGTTGAATGGAGTGCAAAACATATATTATTTACAAAATACTACATTTAATACATAAAAATAACCTATTTGTCTTATTTTACATTTACGGGATTTTAATTAATAAAACAGAGTAAAAGACAATCTTATTGAACATAAATGTATTAAATTACGGTAAATAGGTCAAAAATTAATGTAAATAAAACCATTATAAAAGACAATTTCGGTGCCCAACAAGTACTGATTGCTTCCATAAAATTTAATCTTACATTTTTTCTCAAATCATCAGCTACTTTGTTTTCCTTTCCCTTGATATGATGGATCTTGAAATCATACTCGCTATGGAAATCTAGCCACCTAGCTTTCCTTGCGTTTAAATTTGGTCGATCCAACATATACTTTAAACCCTTATTATCCGTCATTAAAATAAATTTTCTCTTGATCAAGTGATGGCGCTAGCTATTTAATGCATGTATCACGACAACCAATTATAAATCATAAGTAGCGTAATTTTTCTCGTGAATTTTAAGTTTCCTATACTCGTACGCTATTACGTGTCCTTCTTGAGTTAAGACCCCACCAAGGCCATCGTTGCATGCATCACTGCATACAACAAAGTCCTTGCTAGGATCTACAATTCTTATAATCGGTGCAGTAGTTAACAATTATTTTAATTTCTTAAAACTCTCTTCACATTTTTGACCCCATACAAACTTCTTTCCTTTCTTCTGTAAAGAATTTATGGGATTCAAGATCGTTGAAAATCCCTCAATGAACCTTTGATAATACCCGGTGATCCTCATGAATGACCGTACATCAGTCACATCTTTTGGGACCGACCATTCGTTAATTGCTTTTATCTTATGTCGATCAACCAAGATCCCATATTTAGTTATTACATGACCCAAGTATTGTATTTTATCTTTAAAGAAGCTGCATTTACTGAACTTGGCATATAGTTGATGTTCCCTTAACACTTGTAATATGATTTTTAAATGTTCTTCGTGCTCTTATTTAGTCTTAGAATAGATTAAAGTATCATCAATAAAAACTGCTACAAACGTATTTAGATATTTATGTAATACATTGTTCATTAAACACATGAAGATTGTCGAGGCGTTAGTTAGCACAAATGGCATGACAACGAACTCTTAGTGACCATATTGGGTCCTAAAAGTCATCTTGAAAATATCCTTATCCTTAATCGAGACTTGAGGATAACCGGATCTTAAGTCAATTTTTTGAAAATACTGTTGATCCTACTAACTGATAGAACATATCATCTATATGGGGCAATGGGTATCTATTTTTAATTGTTATCTTATTAAGCTGACGGTAGTCAATGTATAAGCGCAAAGTATCATCCTTCTTTTTAACAAAGGTACCGGTGCTCCCCAAGGAGTCACACTTGGTCTTATATAATTTTTATCTATCAGTTCTTTTAATTGTGATTTTAGTTCATTAAGCTCTAGGATGTTCATCCGGTAAAGAGATTTTGAGTTAGGCATCACTCCATGTACCATCTCAATACTGAAATCTAACTCCCTTTTCAGAGGCAATCCCAGAATTTCCTCTGAAAATACATCTGAATAACCTCTCAGAATTGGTATATATTCTAATTTTAGTTTATCTTCTTTGTTAATGTGTTCTTCATTAGTTATAGTTACAGCAAAAGCTTTACATCCCTTCCAAACGACTCTTTTCAATTGTAAGGCAGAAATGTGTCTAATTGTTGTTTTCCTGGGGATTCCTTTTACTGTTGTCGTTTCTCCTTCGTTATTTAAACAAGAAAAAGTTTTATCAAAAAATTTAACACTAGTTGATGTTGTTCTAACCAATCCATTCCAATTAATATATCATAGGAGCCTAATGGAAGTACATTCACCTTTACATAAGTTTCAAACTGATTCATAATTAATGTACAATCTTTCACAAAATCATTTGCTTTTCTTTTGGATCTTGTAGCTAATTGAACCAGCAATGACTTTGCAAATTTCTCTACTAGTAGTTTACTTTTTTCTACTAAACTGGGAGAGACATAACTCATGCTATCCCTTGGTTCAATTAAAATAGAAATAGGTTTATGGTTCAACATATCTTCTACTTCCACCATAGAAGTCTGATATTCAGCCTGTATGGTTTCCATTGCTTCATTGATTATGGGAATCCCTCTTGCTAAATCACCAACCATTGTATCTTCCTACACAGCATGAATGTTGTTGAAAATATTCTTCCTGTTAGGAAAAACTGAAGCATAGTGAGGTCCCTGGCATTCCCAAAATTTTATTTGTTCCTTATGTTTGTTATTTTTAACATAGTTGCTGTGATTATTTCTAAATTCTTTATTTCTTGTTACAGTAGGGTTTTGTTGTGGGTTATTTTTTAAATTATTTACTTCAAAAATTTTGTTAGAAAAATTGCGTGAGTTATTATGCCCAAAATTCCAATTAGGTGTGAAACCTTTCTTTCTTTGCTCAAAATTATTAGACCCTTTTGTTTTCCAGTATGGCATGTTCTCTCTTTTGCAGTTATTCTCATAGTAGAAATTTTCTTTTCGCATGGCCTCTTCAAGGGTCTTGGGATTACCATACTCAATTTTGTCCTTAATATGAAAAATGTAAACAACTCAGAAACTGCAGTACCTTGGGTTTTTCATCAACAATATAAGGCACATAACACAGTAAGCTTAAAAATTTACTATTTAAATCCTTCATACACATGGTTCCCAACCTTAGGTCATAAAATTATTTAGCTCGTTCCTCGTAATATTGCTCCGACATAAATTTATTTTCAAAGTACTTTTTAAAAGTGCTCCAGCTTATACTCTTCTCTCTTATTCCCTTAACTCGTTTTATGTTCTGCCACCAAATGTTGGCTTTTCCCATTAAGTTATATATTTCCATCCTTTCTTTTAACTAAACTGAATCGTTATATATCTGAAAATACTTTTTCATTCCGGATAGCCATTCTTCGGCTTCCTCTCCTTTTTCGGTTTCGCCATTAAAATTTAGTGGTTTAATCTTTTTGAACTCCCCTAAAATCTCTTCATAGGACTTGTACTTGTTCTTTCTAGAGAGATAATTAGTCTCACTACTATCACTAGAATACTAGTGTTTATTTCTATATGAGTTTCTATTAATTTTAGAAGAAGAACTACTTTCAATTTTAGAGTATTTTGACTTTTTACTCTTATGTTGATAAGACGTAGTGTCAGATTCTATCTGTTTATCATTTTTTTCGTTATAAAAGTTTTCCAATAGAATTTGATTCATCTCCTCTCGAGCTCTCAAGATTCTCTCATTTTCTTTCTTAACAGTCTCCATTTCAGTTTTTAGGTCCTAAACTGTTTGTAGTATCTAAGATGAGTTATTTTTTATATCTTGTTTAGCGGGTTCTTTTCCAGAATTATTTTGTTCATTTAACGGGGACCTCTCCTCACCATACTCTTCAGGTCCTTCCATACCTACAAATGTAATTCAAAAAATATTGTGTACAACAACATTTAAGTGGGATTGAAGCTCTAGTTCTTGATCATTATCATTTCCTTCAAGCTTCATACTAACTAGTAAGTGGTTACAAAATTTTTCCCAAATGTTCCTATAGAGTTTGTTTTTAAATTATTTACTCATACCAATCCAATACTAAAAAATCTAAGTTGTTGATTGTTTGTTTGCAGGTGAATTTATAGTTGAAAGTTGAGGGCATTCTTTTAAGCTGAAAGAGTGAGCAAGAAGGCTTGGTAATCCTTGGTCCCTTACTTGGGTACCCTTTGTTGAATGTGTCTGCAGTGTTGTCGATGGTGCTTGTGGATTATTACTGCGGTGTTTAGAATACTTATAGAAATAATTATTGTTTCTATTTTGAATTTGTGTTGGAGGTTGTATGGCCATTCTTAATGTTAACCATTGGGGTTCTTATGATTGAGCTACGACTCTTGTAATGGCGTCTGTGGGTAAAAGTAAACTGTTCCAAAAAAAAATTGTTTGTTTAAACTATAATACATTATGTGAACCTTCCTCGGCCTTTTACTTAGATCTGTAACTCTTTCGTGGCTTCGAGTATGATAAGGAATTTTTGGTTTTAAGAGTGGAACCAAGTGGCAACTGTTTTTGGTTAACTTCTGGTTAAATGAAGACTCTGTTCATAAATATTTTGTTTACGGTCGTAGTATAAAATAGTTGTTACTAATTAATTCCTTCTTGCCAATTCTGGTTTTAAACAAAGTGGCAATTGCAATGGTTAAATTATTGATAAATTAAGACCCTGTTTCGATATGAGGTCTTTTGTCCAGAGTGTAAATAATTGTTAATATTGTCTTTCCTTTTTGTGTTTTTCTGATGCACTAGGAAAATGCTTATTTAAGGGTTTTTCTACTCTATCAACAACTTGTTGTAATTCCTACTATGGCCGCGACTGGGTAGATCCATTTGACAAATTAGTTATTGTAATTCTATTTGTAAATGTGGTAATGTAAAAGACTAACCTAGGGTTTTGTATTTAATGAACAGTTTTGATATTTTAGGTTATCTTCGAACTTCAATTTTGGTATAAATAATAGTTAAATTTTAATAGTTTTTTCTTTAAATGGAAAAGTTGGAAATTGATCCTTCGATTTCTTTAACTGTTGGATAAATATTTTTAGATATATGATTTAGACCTTATTTTAAATACACAGTTGACTATTTTAAATTGATTTCGAGCTATGGTAATCTTCTTGTTCTGTAAATAGATATAAAAGTTTGTATTATTGAGTAGGGTTATAAAAACACAGTTTTCAATGCTAATAATAATGTTATTGTTATACTGAAAGTTTAAAGATTCTTTCCTAAGTACTTAAGGTACTATAGTACAATAGGTATTATAAATTCAGTCTAATGACTATTCACTATGATCCTATTGTGTTGAGGTTTGAAAGGAAACAATTTGGGTTTTAATTGTGCATTATTTCTTATAATATAACTAGAATACTTATTTATGATTTAGGTAATACAGGATTAGAATAATGAATGGTTTGTCCTTATTAAATATAAATCAATAGTTGTATTACCATAATTATTATTGTATTATATTATGCACAGTTTAAATACTGTGAAATAAAAGCTACTATAAAGACTCTATGTAACATTCTTAGAGGTTTTTATATAAATGAAAAGGGTTCTAGAAAAGGGTTATTATGATACCTAGCTAAAATAATCAGTAAAAGAGTCCAAAGTTAAATAATATTCAAATTATCTTATCCATGTATCATCATTCTTATTTACCTCTAAACAAACTTTCTGTACTAGAGTACTTCATCATAAGATGAGTGGAAAAATACAGAAAGGAATTTTACTCATTTATCAGTTTTATATAATTCTAGATTTATTTATTTAGATAGTCATATACAAGCAAACTTTACTGAGTAAATTGCAGTCCTAAGCATTATCTTAATAGATTCAAATATCTAAGTAATAATAGAAAAACTAAGAATGACTGCTTTGTTCCACTAAATTGCTTAAACAGAAAGAAACAAGATAATACAATGGAACTTGGTAATTTTTAGAAGAGACAAACAACCCAAGGATCCCATTCCACCCAACCTTTTCCTAAATATAGCTCTATTTATGGTCTTAGGACCCCTGAGCCTATCCACTGATCCACCAGGATGAATACACTATGTGAAGCAACGGGATTCATGTTGATGTATATGTAACTTCGGAATGTATTCACTTGTATATTTAATGTATTATACCCCGATGTTTATTCTAGGAAGTATCTGTAATGTAATTGAGTCGTGTCATGCCCCGATTTTCCTATTAGGAGGTTCTATAATGTAAAAAAGTCATGTCAAGTCATTGTGGGTAACCCTCTTATTGATCAAGTGTTAAAGTCCCTACAGTTTCAGAGCACTAGGGTTATTAACTCTCCTAAAGAAGTCGACCCGAGTAGGGTTTTGTCAAATCAGGAATTAGTATAAATAGAGAGATATCCTCTCTATTTAGAACACACTCACTCATAGTTAGTTGTAGCACATAGCTAATGAAGAAGAATACATTGGGGCTAGGAATAAAGAGGCTATTGTTATCGGGAGATCATCTTAATGTTTTGGAGTTTTAATTTTGATGTTGATTCTATCTCTGAGGAAGTTGCAAGGTTTTCTCCATTTATGGTTTCCCTGAGGAAAAACATTGTGTTCATTGTCTCTTGTGTTTTATTAATGTACTTGTTACTATCTCAGTTAAATATCCTAACATAATGCTAGCTTGAATGATAAAATTCTAACATGGTATCTGTTGAAATATTGTAACTTTGAAGAATATTCTATATGTATCTTTTTGTGGTCCCCAATGGTCCTACCAGGAGAACCACTTGTATTACTTTGTACCCCAATGCTTCTAATAGAAAGAACTAATAAGAGTCATGAGGTAGTCCCATCTAATTGTAAAGGTGGGTCATTAGCACCCCAGTGTGGTTACTTGAGCCTACATGTGTAACTCGAGCCTACATGATTTAACTCGAACCTACATGTTGGATGAGTTAATTAAAATGAACAGATGAATATAAATAGAGGTGTAGCACTCCTCATTTGAAAACACACACACTCTCACTTGTGTAGCGCATTAGTGGAGAAGAGAAAAGTAGTTGGAGAAGGAGGAGGATCAGGCTTTGATCTCCTTGTTGGTTTTATCTTTTATCTTTTGGGGCATCTATATTGAGGAAGCTTTTGCTGGGTTTTTCCCTTTATGGTTTTCCCAGGATAAATCTGTGATGTTCTTGTGATACTATTTATTTCAGTGATCCTATATATATGCTTTTGTTATGGAAATGAAATGGAATACTGATGTATTATCTTAGCATATGAAAATTTAACATGGTATCAGAGCTAGGCTGACTAGGACAACTTTCACAAGGTGAAATACCTCTCTCTCTCTCCCCAAAAGAAATTAGGGTTTTAGGAATCCTTTTTTGAGTTTCAAAAAACTGCTTACATAGAACATTGCGCCCTTCTAGAGCCCATATTTTGAGCCTGGAATCAAGTTTTTTGGATGTGTGAGTCTCCGGGAAAGTCAAACCCTAGTTTGACAGCTGCACCAGAAAACTGCTAAACCAGAAAGATGTAGAAGCTGAATCTTGCAAGTCTAATTTGGAAGGTAAAGAAATTGGATCTATAGAATCCAAGCACACCAGTCATCTCTCCTCATTCAAGTGCATCTCCTGGTAAGGTTAGTTTCTCATTTTGCAAAGTTTTAATTTTTTTTTTTAATTTTCTGACAAGATGACCTCAAGCACTAAGCTTGAAGACAAGCTAGAAGGCGTAGAGAATTTATGAGCATGGAAATATAGGATTTGTCTCATTCTCCAAGAGAATGATCTTGATAAGTATGTCAAAGAAGAAGTTGCAGAACCTAAAGAAGCTTAAGCCAAGGAGAAGCACAAAAATGATATGATTAGGGCACAAAGGATTATTGCTAACTCCATCAAGTATCACTTGATTCCTCAAGTGTCATCCAATAAGACTTGAAAAGAAATGTTTGATGCCCTATCCAGAATGTATGAGGGAAGAAACATTAACAGAAAGATGAATCTAAGAGCTCAACTGAAGAGCACCAAGATGAGTCATGGAGAATCCATCCAAGATTACTTCTCAAGGGTTTCTCAGATCAAAGAGCAACTAGAAGCTATTGGAGATAAGCTTGATGAAGATGAAATTGTTGTGACTGCTCTCAATGGTCTCATAAGACCCTGGGAATCCTTCATTCAAATAATGTGTGCTAGAAAAGAAAGCATGAAGTTTGATGTAGTATGGCAAGACTGCATTCAAGAAGAGACTAGAGTGATAAATAGGGAAGCATTATTAAAAGGAGATGATCAAGCCATAGCCGCTCACACCAAAAGAAGAAGATTTCAATCTAATTTCAAAAGAATAAATTTCAAGGAGTCTCAACCTCCCAGAAGAATCCAAAAGGTAAGAGAGAATCCTCCTAATAGAGACTACTCTGGTTTTCAATGTTTTAATTGTGATAAGATAGGAAACATTGCTTGAAATTGTCCTATAAAGAGACAAGAATATAAGAAGAGGATCAACAACAACAAAAGATATCATGCTCATCTAGCAGAAGATGAAGATGAAGAAGAAGAAGAAGAAGAAGGACCTCCAAGAAAGCAAGCAAGAGAAGAAGATGTAAAAGAGTATGTACTATTCTATGCACTCTCTGGGTCTGTAACACCTAGAGAAGATACTTGGATTATTGATAGTGGTGCTTCAAAGCACATGATGGGAGAAAAGAAAACTCTGTCCAAACTTGAAGAAAAGATCTCTCCTCAGAAAGTATCTCTAGGATATGACTACTAATATCTGATCAAAGAAGTGGGAGAAGCAAGCTACAAACTTGATTCAGGTAATCCTCTAAAGATGAAAGATGTATTGTATGTACCTGGTATAAAGAAGAACTTACTTTCTATCTCAGCTTTAGATAAGAAATGATTTAGAGTTGCTTTCATAGATGGCCAAGTACTCATGTGGCCCAAAGGAAAGAATATTGAAGATGCAATCATCATTGGTGAAGAAGAAGGAGGATTATATAAACTCGAGGGGCACTCAGAAACAACCTTTGTGCATGAGTCCACTAACCCTAGTGAACTATGGAACAAAAGGCTTTCCCACATTAATTACAAATCTCTACCTCATGTGAATAAAGTAGTGATGGGATTACCAGATATGAAGATCAAGCATGAAGGCATTTACAAAGGACGTGTGAAGGGAAAGAACATCAAGAATCCATTTCTGAAGAGTGAAACTAAAACAAAAGTTACGTTGGAATTGATTCACTCAGATGTATGTGGCCCAATGTCTTCTACATCCTTAAGTGGCTTTTATTATTATATCACATTTATTGATGATTTTTCAAGAAAGTCTTGGATATCCTTCCTGAAAGCAAAGAGTGAATTGTTTGAGAAATTCAAGGAATTCAAATCCTTGATAGAGAATCTTTCAGACAAGAAAATTAAGACACTCCGATCAGACAATGGAGGAGAATATACCTCAAAAGAGTTTGAGGCCTTTTTCAAAGATGATGGAGTCAAGAGGGAACTAACTACTCCCTACAATCCTCAACAGAATGGGGTTGTGGAAAGAAAGAACAGAATCATCATGGAGGCACTGAAGACAATGATATATGATCAAGATCTTCCCATGCACCTATGGGCAGAAGCTGCAAGAAATGTTGTGTATGTACAAAATAGAATATCTCATAGTGCTCTTGGCTTTAAGACTCTAGAAGAGATATTCACGGGAAAGAAGCCTAAGGTAAGTCACCTCAAAATATTTGGTTGTCTAGTATATATTCATATACCAAAAGAGAAAATAACCAAGCTAGATCCTTTCGGAAAGAAGGGGATATTTGTTGGATATTGTGAAGCATCCAAAGCATTCAGAATTTACATTCATGGATACCATCACATGGAAATCAGTCAAGATGTAACATTCGATGAAGAGGCAGCCCTCAAGAGATCTAGGAAGTGCCAACATGAAGAAGTATATGAAGAAGAGACACCTCCCATAAATGAAGAAACTACATGTCTCCCTGAAGATGAAGCTCTTGAAGAACATGACATGTCAGAACCACAGGAACCTCCCATGATGGAGATATTAAGAAAGAGAAATGCTGCTTGGACAAGAGAAATTATATGAGAGGCAGAAAGATATGGAGCTCCTGAAGGATCCACAAGGGAAAGAAAGAAACCTAAGACCTTTCCCAACTATGTAGCCTTAATGTGTTATCTTGTAGATCAAGAACCTACAAGCTATGAAGAAGCAGTTCAGAAGAAAGAATGGGAAGAAGCAATGAATGAAGAATATTAGTAAATAATGAAGAATGATGTCTGGGATAGAGTTCCCAAACCAGAAGGAAAGAGTACAGTATCCTCCAAATGGATATACAAAATAAAGCATGCAGCCGATGGAAGTATCGAGAAGTATAAAGCAAGATTTGTGGCCAGAGGTTTCTCTCAGAAAGAGGGAATCGATTATGAAGAGAAATTTTCTCTAGTAGCCCAGTATACTTCGATTAGATCTATCATGGAACTTGTATCCATGATGAAGTGGAGCTTACACCAGATGGATGTGAAAACAACTTTTCTGAATGGTGTGATCAAAGAAGAAGTATACATAGAACAACCACAAGGGTTTGAAGTTGAAGATAGACATAATCATGTATGCAAGTTGAAGAAGGCATTGTATGGCCGTTAAAGAAGCTCCTCGAGCTTGGTATGAAAGGATAGATAGTTTCTTGTCAAGCATGGGCTTTACCAAGAGTAAAGCTGATCCTAACCTTTATCTCAAAGTTGTAGAAAATGAACATGTCATATTACTACTATATGTGGATGACTTATTCTTGTCAGGGAATGAGAAACAGATTATTGAAAGAAAGAAGAAACTAGAAGAAGAATTTGAGATGAAATACCTTGGGTTAATGCATTATTTCCTAGGTCTAGAAGTATGGAAAAATTCAGAAGGAATCTTTCTCAATCAGGGAAAGTATACAGTAGAGATATTGAAAAGATTCAATATGTTGGAATGCAAAGCCATGGCTACACCCATGGATTCCAACCTAAAGTTGTTAGCTGATGACTCATCAGAGTTAGTGGATGTGACTCAATACAGATAGATCATTGGGTCATTGATGTACTTAACAAACACTAGACCTGACATTTGTTTTGTCGTGAACACTCTAAGTCATTATCTAGTTCATCCTAGATGGATTCACTTGGTAGCTACAAAACATGTGATGAGATATCTGAAAGGGACTGTAGACTTTGGTCTATACTATGATGGTAGCCATGAGTATAGATTGTATGGCTATACGGATGCAGATTGGGCTAGAAGTACCTCAGATAAAAAAAGCACATCAGGTGGATGTTATAGTCTAGGATCTACTGTAATTTCATGGTTTAGCAAAAAGCAGTCCAATATTGCTTTAAGCACAGCTGAAGCAAAATATACAGCATCTTGCTCTGCTAGTTGTGAAGCCATATGGCTTCAGAAGCTGATGTCAAGATTATTCAACCTGAAGTTGGATACCACCGTGATTCTATGTGACAATCAAAGTTGTATAAAGATGATAGAGAATCCAGTGTTCCACGATAGATCAAAGCACATAGAAATCAGGTATCTCTACATTTGAGATATGATGTAGAAGGGAGCCATAAAACTCCAGTATGTGAGTACTGATGAACAAGTTGCTGATGTACTGACAAAGCCTCTGTCTTGGGTAAAGTTTGAACACTTTGGAGACAAGCTTGGTTTTGTTCGGAAAGACCTTCCTGAAAGGGGGAGTAGTGGTGTTGCAGTGGGATTGTATCATCCCTGGGAATTTTCTCTAAAGTGATCTGGTGACCTTCATCCTCGAGAATGAAGAGGGATTGTGTCATCCTGAGACATATGTCCATAATGGATCCGATGAATTCGGTCCTTGAGAATGCAGTGAGATTGTATCATCCCTGGGCATCTGCTCTAAAGTGATTCAATGACCTCAGTGCTTGAGAAGGTAGTGGGATTGTATCATCCATGGGCCTCTACTCTAAAGTGATCCGGTGACCTTAGTCCTCGAGAATGAAGAGGGATTGTATCATCCTTCAACTTCGGCTCAGAACGGATCGAGTGACTTTGGTACTCGAGAACGTAGTAGGATTGTATCATCCTTGAACTTCGGTTCAGAACGGATCCAGTGACTTCGGTACTCGAGAATGTAGTAGGATTGTATCATCCTTAAACCTCGGTTCAGAATGGATCTGGTGACTTCGGTACTCGAGAACGTAGTAGGATTGTATCATCCTTGAACTTTGGTTCAGAACGGATCTATTGACTTTGGTACTTAAGAACGTAGTAGGATTGTATCATCCTTGAACTTCAGTTCAGAACAGATCCGGTGACTTCGGTACTTGAGAACGTAGTAGGATTGTATCATCCTTGAACTTCGGTTCAGAATGGATCCAGTGACTTTGGTAATCGAGAATATAGTAGGATTGTATCATCCTTGAACTTTGATTAAGAATGGATCCGGTGACTTCGGTACTCGAGAACGTGGTAGGATTGCATCATCCTTGAACTTTGGTTAAGAAAGGATCCGATGACTTTGGTACTCAAGAACGTAGTAGGATTGTATCATCCTTGAACCTCAGTTCAGAACGGATCCAGTGACTTCGGTACTTGAGAACGTAGTAGGATTGTATCATCCTTGAACCTTGGTTCAAAATGGATCTGGTGACTTCGGTTGTTGAGAATGTGGTAGGATTGCATCATCCCTTGACTTTAAGTCCAAAAGAGATCCAAAAACTTCTTACTCTTTGTACTGTGGCTTGCAGGTTGCTGTTGATGATGATGATGTTTTCTGATCGAAAGATCAGAGTGTGATGATGATGATGTTTTGATGATGATGATGTTTCTGATCAAGAGATCAAAATGTGATGATGATGATGTTTCTGATTGAAATATTAGAGTATGATGATGATGATGTTTTCTGATCGAAAGATCAGAGTTTGATGATGATGATGTTTCTGATCGAAAGATCAGAGTATAATGATGATGATGTTTTCTGATCGAAAGATCAAAGTGTGATGGTGATGCTTTGACGATGATGACGTTTCTGATCAAAAGATCAGAGTATGATGATGATGTCTTGATGATGATGTTTCTGATCGAAATATTAGAGTATGATGATGATGATGTTTCTGATCAAAAGATCAAAGTATGATGCTGAAGATGTTGTTTCTGAAGATGATGTTTCTGATTGAAAGATCAAAGTATGATGCTGAAGATGTTGAAGTTGTTGCAGATCGAAAGATCAAGATTCAAAGTTCCGAAGATGTTGTTGATCGAAAGGTCAAAGATGTTGCTGAAGATATTGCTGATCGAAAGTTCAAAGTACTAAAGATGTCGTTGAATATGTTGATGCTGATCGAAAGGTCAAAGTGTTGATGATGATGTTGCTGATGTTGTTGATCATAAGATCAGAATATAATGATGATGATGTTGTTGTTCGAAAGGTCAAAGTGCTGATGATGATGTTGTTGATCATAAGATATGATGATGATGATGTTGCTGTTCGAAAGGTCAAAGTGTTGATGATGATATTGTTGATATTGCTGATCAGAAGATCAGAATATGATGATGATGATGATGATGATGATGCTGTTTGAAAAATCAAAATGCTGAAGAAGTTGTTGCTGATCAAAATAGTCAGAGTGTTGTTGTTGCTGAAGATTGAAGATTGAAGATGAATACTACATGATGTTGAAAAGTTTCCAATGATTTATAGATGTGTTTCCCTGATGATGTTGATGATGTCCTCTATCTCTCTCTTACTATTGTTGTTCTTGATGTTGTTGTAGAATACCCTTCTCGTTAAGGGGGAGTGTTGAAATATTGTAACTTCAAAGAATATTCTATATGTATATTTTTGTGGTCCTTGATGGTCCTATCGAGAGAACCACTTGTATTACTTTGTACCCCGATGCTTCTCATCGGAAGAACTAATAAGAGTCATGAGGTAGTCCCCTCTAATTATAAAGGTGGGTCATTAGAACCCCAGTGTGGTTACTTGAGCCTACATGTGTAACTCAATCCTACATGTCAGATGATTTAATTAAAGTGAACGGATGAATATAAATAGAGGTGTAGCACTCCTCATTTGAAAACACACACACTCTCATTTGTGTAGCGCATTAGTGGAGAAGAGAAGAGTAGCTGGAGAAGGAGGAGGATCAGGCTTTGATCTCCTTGTTGGTTTTATCTTTTATCTCTTGGGGCATCTATATTGAGGAAGCTTTTGCTGGGTTTTTCCCTTTAGGGTTTTCCCAGGATAAATCTATGTTGTTCTTGTGTTACTATTTCTTTCAGTGATCCTGTTTATATGCTTTTGTTATAGAAATGAAATGAAATACTGATGTATTAGCTTAGCATATGAAAATTTAACAGTATTAGAGCTAACCTGAGAAGAAGACATTGTGCAGATGTGGGAACTAGGGATTCCTACTTTGTGTATCTCTCTCCACATATTTTCAGAAAAATAAGGTTGGATTAACTCTCCTCCCTAGGGCGCATCTTTCTGTCAAATAAGAATCCAATTATGAGCTTTTTCAGTTTTGGACCAGACACTACTGCCGAAAATTAGGGCTTTCCATAGAAGTGGAATTTTTCAGTGAGACCAAGCCTGGATTGATCTCCTCCTCAAAATTGAAGTTTAGAGATCAAGATGAAAGCATTTGGTTGGACAGAAATCTGGAAAATCCAAACCCTAATCTTCTCCTGAACTAGCACTACAAAAATTCAGCTCCAAATCCATATCTGACATCTTGACACGGTAAGATCTAAATATTTTGTATTTCCATTTGAGGTTCTCAGTTAAGATGTCTCATCATACCAAGCTTGATGAAAATATTGAGGGAGATGATAAATTCCGAGCCTTGAAATATAGGATCTCCTTGGTCCTGGAAGAAAATGAGTTGGACTCCTATATCAATGAGGAGGTTCCAGTTCCAAAGGGAGATGAGGCTAAGGCCTTACACAAGAAGAAGTTGGTTATGGAAAAGAGGATTATTGATGATTCAATCAAGGATCACCTCATACCATAGGTGTCTTCCCTAAATACACCTAAATCTATGTTTGATGCACTAACCAAATTGTTTGAAGGGAAGAATATAAACTGGAAGATGACTCTAAGAAACCAACTGAAGAATGTAAAGATCTAGAATGCTGAGACCATCTAGTATTACTTTACAAGGTTCTCTCAAATCAAGGAACAAATGGAAGCAGTAGATGAAGAAGTGGAGAATGCAGAGGTTGTGATGACCACCTTGAATGGTCTCCCTAGATCATGGGACTCCTTTATTGAAGGAATCTATGCCCAAAAGAAGTTATTCAAATTTAGTAGACTATGGGAAGAATTCTCTCAAGAATAAGCTCGGATAGCAGCTCGAGAAGAAAAGATGGGAAATGAAGATCAAGCCCTCACAGTTCATTCCAAGAAAGGAAAAAGAAGTTCTCATCACTCCAGAGGTATGAATTTCCATAAAACTAACTCTAGAAAATATTTTTCTAGAAGCATATGTTATACATGTGATGAAGTAGGACACTTTGCAAAAGATTGTCCTAAAAGAAAAAATAAGAAAAGGGGAGACAAGAGAAGACATCATGCTTATGCTGCAAAGGATGATGAACCTTCCACAAAGAGAACTAGATATGAAAGTGAAGACTCTTCAAGTGATGAAGAATATGTCTTGATTTCTGCTCTCATGAAAAAAATCACACATGGAAGCAATGATTTGCTTATAGACAGTGGGGCTTTCAAACATATGATAGGATTCAAAGAGTCCTTTGTAAAAATTTCAGAACATGAATCACCTCACAAGGTCAAACTTGGAGATGACTACCAATATCCAATAAAAGGTAGTGGAGAATCCTCCTATAAGCTAGACTCTGGAAAGTCTATGAAGATGCAAGATGTATTGTTTGTACCAGGACTAAAGAAGAACCTTCTCTCCATATCTGCATTAGATGCAAAAGGCATGAGGGTTGCATTTATAGATGGCCAAGTTGTCATGTGGCCAAAGGGAAAGGCTATTAATGATGCAGTAGTGATTGGGGAACAAGATATTAAATTGAGCACATAGATCTGTGGACAAACACACAACTCACATGATAGATCACACAATTTACTCAATTATTGAAGAATGAAACAGTGCAAAAATGGCTTGCAGCTGTGAATTCTTTTTATTAATCAAAGAGTAATTAGATAGATAATTACAATGAAGTACAACGGCTTTAATAGCCACAAGCAATTCGAATCCACATGAGGAAGTTTGAATTGATTAGACTCTACTTGACTGCAGGTAACCAAGACCTTTTCTAAATCACTATCAGAGGACTCAATAGTTAACTGACCTTGTCTAGACCATAATCAGAGTTCATTGGAGCTCTAAAACACAAATCAAGTGTTACATTCAGTGTTGAATAAGGTTAACTGACAATGGTAGGTGAGAAATGCACCCCACATGTGTTCAGTCAAGTAAACCTAGCGCTAACTGAATGTAGAGGACTAGAAATGAATGCAACTGACTCCTAACTGAGCTTGACTAGTCATTAACTGAAGTGAACTGACCTTGGTTGGTTTCGGCACTCCCAGTGGATTCCTAAATTGTAGGGATTGGTCTAGGAGGCTCCTAAACTGATGCAATCAAGTGCAATCAGTGGCAGTGAGCCTCAATTAGTGTTCCCCACACTTTATTAACTGAAACATGTGCCCCAATTAGGTCAAGTGGACTCAATGGTGTTAATGACTATAAATAGACTGGATGGACTCCCGATTTAGACATGACTCCCGATTTAGACATATGACCAAATTTGGACAAGGGAGGATTAATAAACGTAACATAAGAAGGAGGTCTATAAAAATTGAAAGCCCCATCTAGAACAAGCTTTAGGCTATGACACAATAGAGCCAAATGAGCTTTGGCATAGAAGGCTTGCACATGTGCATTACAGAGCACTACCACTTGCAAGAAAAGTTGTTGAAGGTATTCCAGAAATTCAAGCAAAACATGATGGATTTTGCAAAGGATGTGCGAAAGGAAAGAATACAAAAATACATTTCCAAGTAGTGAGAGAAAGGAAAAAGGAATCTTGGAAATCATTCACTTCGACGTATGCGGTCCGATGTCATCAAGTTCACTAAGCGGGTACATATACTATGTTTCTTTCATTGATGAATTTTCAAGGAAGACATGGATTTACTTTATGAAGAACAAAGATGAAATATTCAACAAGTTCAAGGAATCCAAAGCCTTGACCAAGAACCACACTGAAAGGAAGATCAAGACCTTTTGGTCAGATAATGGTGGAGAATTCACATCAAACGAATTCAAAGAGTTGTGAAAAGACTTAGGGATTAAGAGGGAGTCGTCCACTCCATATAATCCACAACAAAATGGGATTACACAAAGGAAGAATAGAACTATCATAGAAGCTACAAGGGAAATGCTTCATGATCAAGATCTTCCTATGCATCTATGGGAAGAAGTTGCTAGAACAGTTGTGTATGTACAGAACCGTAATCCACATAGAGTACTTGAGAACAAGACACCTGAAGAAGTATTTTCCAGAAAGAAACTAGAAGTCAGGAATCTCAGAATATTCAACTGTCCATTGTACATACACATTCCAAAAGAGAAGAGGACAAAATTAGATCCTTCAGGAAAGAAGGGTATATTTGTGGGATACTCTGAAAGCTCGAAGGCTTACAGAATATACTTCCCAGGATTCAAGAATATTGACATCAGAAAGGATGTAACATTTGATGAAGAATTAGCTTACAACAAATCCAGAAAGAAACCTGCTAAAGTTCCTGAAGAATCGGAAGCACCCAGAATTCATGACACAACCATGAACGAAGAAACTCAAGAAGAAGATCAAGAATTTGAAGAACCTCAAGAACCTGTAGATCCACCTCTAGAGAAGAATCCTCATAAGAGGAAACCTGCTTAGGTATGAGAAGATATCCAAGGTGTGGAAATATATGGGGCTCCAGAAGAGAATCACAGAGAAAGAAAGAGGACCAGATCCTACTCTAGTTATGTATCATTATTATGTGATTTCATCGATAAAGAACCTTCCAATTATGAAGAAGCGACAAAATGGAAAGAATGGAAGGATGTTATGCTCGAAGAGTATCAATTGATCATGAAGAATGATGTTTGGGATGTTGTCCCAAGACCAAAAGGGAATTCTGTTGTAACTTCCAAATGGATCTACAAGATCAAGAATGCTATAGACGGTAGCATAGAAAAATATAAAGCAAGATTTGTTGCTCATGGTTTCTCCCAGAAATAAGAAATAGATTATGAAGAAACCTTTGCACCTGTATCGAGATACACTTGCATCAGATTAGTACTTTCTATGGCTGCAGTGATGAAATGGAAGATACACCAGATGGATGTCAAGACTACTTTCTTGAATGGTGTAGTGGAAGAGGAAGTGTATGTGGAGCAGCCACTCGGTTTTGAGACACATGAAAGGGAGTCTCAAGTGTGTAGATTGAAGAAAGCCCTGTACGGTTTGAAACAAGCACCCAGGACATGGTACAGCAAAATTGACATCTTTCTATCCAGTTTGGGCTTTACTAAGAGTAAAGCAGATTCCATCCTTTACTACAAGGTTGAGGATGGCAACCCAGTGATGCTCCTACTATATGTAGATGATCTATTTGTAACAGGTATGGATGGGTTGATTGTTGATATGAAGATGAAGCTTGGTGCCAAGTTTAAAATGAAGGACTTGGGTATGATGCATTATTTCCTAGGCATGGAGGTGTGGCAAAATGCATATGGAATTTCCCTGGGACAAGGGTAATATATGGTAGAGATCCTGAAGAGATTTGGGATGATGGACTGCAAGGCCATGACCACACCTATGGCATTGAACCTGAATCTATTGAGTGATGCTTCATCAGAAGCAGTTGATGCCATGCTGTATCATTAGATGATTAGGTCCTTGATGTACCTTATTAACACGAGACCAAATATTTTCTTTGCTATGAACACCTTGAGCCAATTCCAAGACACGTTCACTTGATTGCTGCAAAGCATATTCTGAGGTACCTAAGGGGTACAATTTACTATGGGCTCAGGTATGATGTGAATCAAAAGATTAACTTGAAGGGTTATGTTGATTTAGATAGGGCAGGCACTTCCATCGATAGGAAGAGAACTTTAGGGTGTTGCTTCAGTATGGGATTAGGTGTGATCTCCTGGTTTAGTAAGAAGCAATTCTGTGTGGCACTAAGTATAGCTGAAGTAGAGTATGTCATAGGTTGTTGAGCTAGTTGTGAGGAAGTATGGATAAGGAAGCTACTATTGGATTTATTTGATCTCCAGTTGGATGCTACTTGTATATACTTTGACAAACAAAGTTGTGTGAAGTTTTCAGAGAACACGGTGTTCCATGACAAGTCAAAGCATATCAAGATCAAGCATCACTATATTAGGGATATGGTGCAAAGAGGAGCAATGAAGCTCCAGTATGTTGAGATGGACGAACATATAGCTACTATGTTGATGAAGACATTGGCCAAAGTGAAATTTGAGTACTTCAGGGAGAAGCTTGGTGTTTTCTAGATCAAGAATTTCCCCAAGGGGAAGTGATGAGTTTGTGAGCCATTTTGACATGGTGAGAGGATTGGTTCCTTCCATGGTCAGATGTAAGGGCTAAGCCATTATGTCATGGTGAGAGGATTGGTTCCTTCCAGGTCAGATATGAGTGCTGGCCATTCTGATGTGACTGTAGGATTGGTTCCTACATGATTAGATATAAGGGATTTTTCCATTCTTTGAATGGAGGTACCTGGTTAGTTACCAGGAAAACTCAGTCTAGGACTAAGGGCCATTCTGATATGACTATGAAATGTGTTCTCACATGATCAAATATGAGTGCATAGACATTCTGATGTGATTGAGGGATGTGTTCCCACTTGATTAGATACAAGGGTTGTTGTCATTCTGTGATGGTGAGAGGATTGGTTTCCTTCCATGTCAGATGTGAGTGCTAGCCATTCTGACTTAGGGTCAGATATAAGGGCTACTTCCATTTTCTGAATGGAGGCACCTGGTCAGTTACTAGGAACCCTCAGTCTAGGACTGAGTGCCTTTCTGATGAGTCAAGGTCAGATGTAAGTGGTGTTCCTTTCCACAGATGATAGTAGTTGTGTACTGTCATGCTGGTGGATGTGAGTCTTGTGCCTTTCCATAGATGATAGTAGTTGTGTACTATCGTGCTGGTGGATGTTAGTGTTGTGCCTTTTTGACGAGTCAAGGTCAGATGTGAGTGTTGTGCCTTTCTGATGAGTTAAGGTCAGATGTGAGTGCTATGCCTTTCTGATGAGTCAAGGTTAGATGTGAGTGCTGTGCCTTTCTGACGATTCAAGGTCAGATGTTAGTGTTGAGCCTTTTCATAGATGATAGTATTTGAGTACTGTCATGCTGGTGAATGTAAGGGCTGTACCTTTCTGACATGATGTTGGATGTGTTCCTCTCATAGTCAGATGTGAGTGCTGGCCATTATGACTTAGGGTTAGATATAATGGTTAACAAAGACCTACAAGGAGGTAGGTCTACAACCAATATGAAAAAGGGATGGCTGTAGAACTTCATGTGATGAGAAGAATCATGAGATAGCACATATGATGATGACCCAGTGATGATCCAGATCAAGTGATGATTTAGATCCAGTTATGATGTCTCCAAGATGATCCAAATCGAGTGATGATCCAAATCCAGCAGTGATGATCCAGATTGAGTGATGATCTAGATCCATAGATGATGTCCCCGTGATGATGATCCAGATCCAGTGATGATGATCCATATTGAAGAAGATGACTTGAAGATGAAGATGACTTGAATATGAAGATGAATTGAATATGCATATGATGAGATGATCCAGAGAAGAAGACCAGTGCTGAAAAATTGTGTCGAGAGAATACCTTCCTAGTTAAGAGGGAGCGTTGATGTATATGTAACTTCAAAATGTATTCACTTGTATATTTCATTTATTGTACCCTGATATTTATTCTGGGAAGTATCTGTAATGTAATTGAGTCATGTCATGCCTCGATGTTCTTATCGGGAGATTCTATAATGTAAACAATTCATGTCAAGTCATTGTGGGTAACCCTCCTATTGATCAAGGGTTAAAGTCCCCGTAGTTCTGAGGCACTAGGGTTATTAGACTCTCCTAGAGAATTTGGCCCTAGTAGGGTTTTGTCAAGTCAAGAATTAGTATAAATAGAGAGCTAGGCTCTCTATTTAGAACACACTCACTCACACTCGGTTTTAGGGCATAGCTGAGGAAGAAGAAGATACTAGGGATAGGAAGAAAGAGGCTACTGCTGTCAGGAGATCATCTTAATGTTTTGGGGTTTTACTTTTTGTGTTGATTCTATCTCTAAGGAAGTTGTGGGGTTTTCTCCATTTATGGTTTCCTTGAGGAAAAAAATTGTGTTCATTGTCTCTTGTGTTTGATTTCTGTACTTGTTATTCTCTTAGTTAAAGATCCTAACATAATGCTAGCTTGAATGATAAAATTCTAACAATTCAATACCCCTAGCACTCAACAACAATAATTAAGAGTAGTACTTCTTTCCTCAATAGTATATAACTCACCTCAGTAGATCCACTATTTCTAAATGTAGACATAATCCCTCAATCCACTTCTAACTTCCCCCTCATCGAATATATTTTTCTCTTTTCTCCACTTCAGAAATTTCACAAGGTAAAAATTGAACAGCCTCCTGCTAAATTCGATGGATAGATATATGCATGCCTATGTCTTTTTGGTTAGTTTTTCAATTAATTAGCCACCTTCTCTGTTCCACTTTCTTGGGGAACATGACAACAATATTAGGGAAGTTCCCCCCTCCAACAACTAGAAATGGTTGAGAATGTTGCCATGTGTCAGTTTTCTCCACCCTAGTTTATTCCTCCTAGTGGGTCAGTGGCCACTCATTCAAAATCCCCATTATGATATTTGTCTCATCTTTTATTGATTAAGTAATCAAATATTCAACACAATTAATTACAGTCATCCCTAACCCCACTTGGTCAATAGTGATAAAATTTACAATAAAAATAAAATATATTGTTTTGTTAAACATAAAATGTTATTGAAATTGGGATACGTGACAAAGAAAATGATTAATCCATCTATAACGCTTCAGTGATTCCTAATTGTCGAGTCTATCTAGTATAGTTAGGTGGTAAATCTACTACTTTTTTTTATCATTTCTAAGTAAGCCCTTGCTCAAGGACTCTATTCAGTCTAATGTAGTACAATCGAATTCAAATTATTCCTTCAGCTCTCAGATTACAAGTGTTCCTTCCTCAAGTTATCTTCTAATGAGACAATATTTCCTTTTGTTTTTACTCCACCTATAAGTGTTCCTTACAAAATGCTTCATCAACAATAGACGCATTTTAGTATGCATGCCTTCAAGAGTAGATTGATAACACTTAATGTTTAATACTTCTTCGGCTCATAGTGTCATGATTCATCGCCACAAATATGTGCATATGAATCAATCTTTAACCAATATATCTAGCTCATCAACACAAAATGATGATCCCATCCCTAGCTGTTACTTTTATTTGAGTTCTAGCCACCTTTTCTAGATTAATTTGCATAGTCTCTTTCCTCTCATCAATATGCACTCATTTCTTGTACCTCTCTTATTTTTCATCCACATCCTCACCCAATTACACCTCCTCTATTTCCCTTGAAATAATTTTCCCTCAAGGATCAACTCCCACCTTCGGATCAAAGCAACAATATCCTATAGATTCTTCATTGTCTCTCACATATCCTTGTGCATCCTTCCATGCCATCTTACACTGTTTTTTTCTCACTTTTCCTTTTCAAATCAACATCTCTCTTCCAAAATATTATGGTCATATGGAAAAGGGATATTTGGACTCTTGGATATACAATTTAGAGGTTTATTTTGCACCTACTCTCATGTAACAAATGAACAAAATTTGTCTATTTTTATGCTTCATCTCACTAGAGTTTCCATAAGTTGGTGGGAATCAGTCTCTTAGCCACCCTAATTATACCACTCCCGCTCAAATCCCCACTTGTTATTCCTTTTCGTAGGCTCTTAGGTCTCTCTTATATTCCAGTGGGTCCTCACCAAAGTGTCAACCAATACATTTCCCTCTTCTCTAAACTTTTCCTTCAATTCCACATAACTGAGTTTTAAGAGTGGTTCATTTCCAATATTAATTCTAGTCTCTTACTTCCCTTACATCTTGAGCTCTATATTTTTGACACCCCTTCCATATACCAATCATTTACCCCTTCTCTTATTGTATAAAACAAGCTTTCTCTTATGTTTCATTACCCTTCCTCCTATCCCAATATGACTACTAATCCCCGCCCCCTTCCCCTACACATTATCTCTCCCTATTTTACTCACCTCCTATCTCTCCTAATCCTTCCCATTAATTTCTATTTTCTAAATATCTATACATTCCCCTTCATTGATTCCACATACATTCCCCTCCCACTCATACAATGGGCTCCACACAAGATATAAATTACACTAAACCTCTAGAATTATCATAGCATAGTTCTAATAACTTTAGTTGTACATATATTCCATTATAGTCCTCCAACACCTCCTATTGAACTTAATCCATGATGGCCACTTCAGTATCACTAACAATGCATGCCTCCATTATTAGTCATAGTTCTTTAAAATGTATATTATCTCCTTCTACATCAACTAATGTCTCTTTTCATTTATTGTTATCTTTAGCAAGGTCCTCCCCTGCTTTCTTTATTACTTCCAGGTTTAATCCAAGAGGAAAAAAATAAGCGGCACTTCCAATTTAAACTGAGAGGAATTGAGCCAATGAGTGGCCCATGTGGGTCAAGGAGAGGCCCACCTCTCCAATATTATAATGGTAACCATCCCACAAGCTAGTTGTACTATATAAATGAATGGAATATTATGCATACTTATTTATCTAGATCAATATTTACTTTGTCAATTATGGACCTTATGCATTTCCTATATAAAGACCCTTATGTCATCATAATAAACAAGATATCCTTCCTTGAGTCACACATAGGTTCTCTTGCTTGTATTCCAAATTCTATTTTAGATCAACTATCTATTTGCATTATAATTAGATTTACCTCCTTGATCTATATTGGATTTTACTCTAACTAGTTATTTCCTTAAGTCATTTGAAACCAAGAAAAATTCTATTTTTCAATGAAGTGAATACCTTAATAACTTCTACACTAACCAATTTTTGAACATGAAAGAAGTATGCAAAGAAAATTCAAAATAGTATTGTCTAGCTATTTCAACGCTTCTCTAGTTCTTTCATTATTCCTTGAATCACTATACCTACAGGAAAAACATTACACATGGTTACATCCAAAGAGAAAAATATCTAATTTTTTAAAAAGAGAACAAGAATTCTAGAACATTTTCATTTGGTTCCATAGCTTCTAGGACAAGTACAATGTCATGATTATTAGATGGATTTTTTGTTTGGTGAATAACGTACCCTCCATAATTAAATGAAAGGATGATATTTTGGAAACATAGTGAGGGATTTTCCCTACTTTTATTTTGTACTCGTCCCTAACCTCTTTCCGAGAATGGGTGTTACCTTTTCCTATGTTGGGATTTGTTCCTATTCGACATGTGTTGTATTATAGGTCAGTAGAGAAAGGTGGTTTCTATGGCGTTGGTTAGGCTTTGCTCTTGTTAAGGGAAACTGAAGGGGAGGGGAGCAAGTAAGTGGTGCTTAATTTTTTTTTTGGTTCATGTTTGGTCCATTTTGAGTTTATTTCGATCCATGGTTTTGTGTCCCAATGTAAAATAACTTAGGAGATGTAGATGATATTGATGTTTTGTAACCATAGATATCAACACTCATTATGGATCTATAACCCTAGATATCAACACTCATTATGTTCCTTGTGGTTCCAACTATGAAAACTTCCTCGCTAAAGTGTCCACCAACACATTTCCCTCTTTTGTAAACTTTACCTTCAAATCCACACAATTGAATCTAAAGATTGGATCGTTACAAAATTTAATTATGGTCTCTTACTACCCTTACATATTAGGGTCTATATTTCTTACATCCATTCCATTTATTGAGATTTTACTCTTTTTCGTGTTGTCTAACACAATATTTCTCCTATTTGTAATTACCCTTATTCTTTTCTCCATAGAACTACTAACCCAATACCCCTAACCATATGCATTGTAACTCCCCATTTTCCTCACCTCATGTCACTCCAACTCCTTCTCCTTAATGTCTGGTTCCCAAATATATCTACATCCCTCTTCATTGGCGTCACTTGCATGGCCCTCCTACTTATACCTTGGGTTCAACACAAGCTCTCAATTATGCTCTCCCTCTAGAAGTATTAGCCCATAGTTCTCACATATTTCATTATAATTCTATTGAATCATATAATTATTCTTTATTTTAGGCCACCATGGTAGCTTAAGTAACAATAAGCATCCATGCCTCCAACATTTGTTGCAGTTATTTACCACATCTAGAAATTACTTCTACATCAACAAATGTCTTTTTTTGTCTAATCTTATCTTCAACAAGGTCCTCCCCATTTTATATAGTACTTTCATTCCTAACTCGACAGGTGAAAAGGAGGTCCACTTTCAATTTAAACTGAGAGGATTTGGGAAAATGAGTGGTCCATGTGGGTCAAGGAGAGTCCCACCTCTTCATTATTGTAATGGGAACCAACCCACTAGTTAGTTAGAAAGTTAGTTTTACTAAATAAATGCATGTGAGAGTCTCCATTCCTAGTTATCTAGATATTTGTCTACTTTGTAAGCTGTGTACCTTATGTATTTCCTATATAAAGGACCTTACCCCTTCATAATAAACATGTTATCTTTCCTTGACCTTCAAATATGTTTCCTTGCATGTATTGTAGGATCTCTTTTTATATCAACGATTTATTTTCATTAGAATTAGATATAGGTGGGATATACCTCCTTGATCCACCTTGGATAACACCCTAACTATTTTTTTCATTAATTCATTTGAAACCAAGAATATATTGCACCCTTTTGAAATTCCGTTTTTCCATGTAGTGAATACCTTATCCAATTCTACACTAACTAGTTTTTAGACAAAAAAAAATGTGTGTAAAGAAAATTCAAAATGATATTGTCTAGCTAGATCACATCTTATCTATTTATTTCATCATGCCTCGAATAAATTTACCCGCGAGAAACACAATAAACATTGGTACATAGAAAGAGAAAATTCTACTTAAAAAAACAAAAAAGTCAAGGATTCTAGCACTTTTTCCCTTGAACCCATAGTTTCTAGGACAAGGTGTCATGATTATTGGATGAATGGTTTTTTTTGGTGAACCAACCAACCCTCTATAATTTAAGGAAAGGATAATATTTTATAAACATGGTTAGGGATTTGGCCTACTTTTATTTTTTTCCCTTCTCTAACCTCGTTCTTAGAATGGGTGTTATCTTTTCTTATGTTGGAATTCCTTCCTATTCAACATGTGTTGTATTATAGGTTACTAGAGAAAGGAGGGATTTATGGGGTTTTTTTATCGCTCCCTCCTGTTAGGGGAGCACATACGGGGGGTGAGTGGTACTTAAAAAATAATTTCTTATGTTCATGTTTGGTCAATTTTGAGCTCCTTTTGACCCATGGTTTTGTGGCCCATTATAAACTAATTTATGTGATATAGAAGATATGGATATTTTTTATAACAAAGAACTAAATTTAACTTCTAACTTGGAACCAACATCCTTTTAATAAATTTTTTTCTTATGACAATTGGAAATAATCTACGCACAATGAATATGATGATTAAAAAAAAGGGACTTGGAAGTCAGTGGGATGTCAATTTGGAACCAAACCAATAATATGTAAGTGTGTGTATAGTAAAAACTCTAAATCAAATAGTTCACTTGAAAATATTAAGGTAAGGATTGAAAAAATGGTTTTCAATGGAAATAAGGAATGTACTATATCGAGAATTTTGTTGGAATACAATAAACACACTCATAAAATAATTAATCATTATTTGATTAATTTCCTACCCACTATCTTAGATAGTTGGCATCCACTTGCACCTTAGAGTCAACACTTTCCATCTATATCCTAGGAATGATTTATTTCTTATTTCTTATTCTGGGTTGATCTTTGCCATCCATAATTGGTAGTTGCGCTTTACAACAGATTCTTCTTTATCTTGATTTTCTGTGGATAAGGTAAAGCTAGTAAACTAGGAAACCAACATCTTTTGTTTCCAACCCATCCTCAATTATTTTCTCCATATTCTAGTATTAGCAAGTCTTTCCTTCACTCATCATCACCCACACATGCTATTAATTTATCACAGTGTTCTAGGAACTGAAAACACAGTCTCACAAAGAATACAAACAAATATGCATAAAATTGGCAAAATGGTGCTACAATGGAAGTAGCAGCTCTGTATAATCAATGAATAATACAATACAATGATCATTCAAGATGCATGGATTTTAAGACAATTCGAATTTCCAAGAAGGTCATTCGAATTGAATGAGTGGGTGTAGCTTAAATGACTGTAAGCCATAATAAACACACTAGTTAGCCAACTGATCAAGTGCCATTTGACTCAATCGAGTCCTAACTAAATTCAGAGTGCAATGAATGACTGAGTTTAACTGAAAGTATCTCAGAAACATGTCACTACATGCCAACCAACAAGTGGTAGCACATTATTAACTCCAATGAACCCCAATGAGGTTAACTGAAGTCAAACTTGTTGATGTATTTGTAACTTCGGAATGTATTCATCTATGTATCTTAAGTATGGTAACCCGATGTTTATCTGGGATGTATCTATAATGTAATTAAGTCATGTTGTCATGCCCCGATGTTCCAATTGGGAGAATCAATAATGTAAACAAGTCATGTCAAGTCATAGTGAGTAACCCTGCAATTGTCTAAGGGTTAAAGTCCCCGCAGTTTCAGGGCACTAGGGTTATTAAACTCTCCTAGTAGAGGTCAGCCCTGGTAGGGTTTTAGTCATGTCAGGATTAGTATAAATAGAGAACTAGACTCTCTATTTATCATACAACTCATCCACACTCAAGTGTAGCACATAGTTGAGGAAGGAGAAGACACTGGGGCTAGATAAGAAGAAGATTACTGCTGTCGGGAGATCACTTACTGTTTTGGGGCTTTTATTGTTTTGGTGCTGATTCTATCTCTGAGGAAGTTGCGAGGTTTTCTCCATTTATGGTTTCCCTGAGGATAAACATTATGTTCATTGTCTCTTGTGTTTTATTTTTGTGCTTGTTATTGTCTCAGTAAAGATCCTAATATAATGCTAGCTTAATGATGAAATTCTAACATGGTATCAGAGCTAACCTGAGAAGAAGACACTATGTAGCTGCGGGAACTAGGGATTCCTAGTTTGTGGATCTTCCTCCACATATTTTTAGCAAAAGTAAGGGAAAATAACTCTCCTCCCTAGGGCGCATCTTTCTGTCGAAGCAGAATCCAATTCTGAGGTTTTTCAGTTTTGGACCCAACACTACTACCGAAAATTAGGGATTTTCACAGAAGAGGAATTTTTCAGTGAGCCTAGGATTGGATTGATCTCCTCCCCAAAATTGAGTTCAGGAATAAATTTCAAGGCATTTGGGTGAACAAATCTCCAGAAAAGAAAAACCCTAATTTTCTACTGAACCAGCACTGCAAGATTTCAGCTCAAGTTTCAGATCCGAAATATTGAACCTGGTAAGATCTAAATATTTTGTATTTCCATTTGAGGTTATTAATTTAAGATGTCTCACCATATCAAGATTGATGAAAATCTTGAGGGAGTTGATAACTTCCGAGCTTGGAAGTATAGGATCTCCCTGGTCCTAGAAGAGAATGAATTAGACTCCTATATCAATGAGCAGGTTTCAGTTCCAGAGGGAGATAAGGCTAAGGCCTTGCATAAGAAGAATTTGGTTATGGAAAAGAGAATCATTGCTGATTCTATCAAGGATCATTTCATACCACAGGTGTCATCCCTTAAGACACCTAAATCTATGTTTGATGCCCTAACCAAATTGTTTGAAGGGAAGAACATTAATAGGAAGATGACCTTGAGAAACCAATTGAAGAATGTGAAGATCCAGAATGATGAGACTGTTCAGTATTACTTTACAAGGGTTTCTCAGATCAAAGAGAAGCCAGAAGCAGCAGATGAAGAAGTGGAAAATGCAGAAATTGTGACGACCACCTTGAATTGTCTCCCTAGATCATGGGACTCTTTCATTCAAGGAATTTGTTCTAGAAATAAGTTAGTCAAGTTCAGCAGGCTATGGGAAGAATGCTCTCAAGAAGAATCTAGGATAGCAGCTCAAGAAGAGAAGATGGGTAGTAAAGATCAAGCCCTCACAGTTCACTCCAAGAAAAATAGGAGGAGAAAGTATCACTCCAAAGGTAAGACCTCACACTCTAGAAAAGATCTAAATACCATTAGATGTTACACATGTGATGAGAAAGGTCACATATCCAAATTCTGCCCTAACAAAAGAAATCTAAGTAAGAAGATAAACAAGAGAAGACATCATGCCCATGCTGCAGAGGATGCTGAACCTTCCACAAAGAGAATCAGACAAGAGAGTGATGACTCTTCAAGTGAGGATGAATACGTTCTAATCTCCACTCTCATGGGAACTGTTTCACATGGAAGCAATGATTGGCTTATAGACAGTGGTGCTTCCAAGCACATGACGGGATTCAAATAATCATTTGTAAAGCTATCTGAACATGAGTCACCTCAAAAGGTGAAACTTGGGGATGACTATCAATATCCAATAAAAGGTAGTGGTGAATCCTTCTATAAACTAGACTCTGGAAAGTCTTTGAAGATGAAGAATGTATTATTTGTGTTAGTTTTTCAACATTTAAACTAGCATTATGTTAGGATATTTTCACTGAGAGAATAACAAGCACAACAATAACATAAGCACACCACAAGAGACAAGAGACACAAAGAGTTTTGATCGGGGAAACCGTAAATGGAGAAAACCCCACAACTTCCTCAAACATAGAATCACCACAAGATGTAAGACCCCAAAACAGTAAGATGCACTTTCGACAGCAGTAGTCTTCTAGTCCCGGTATATTTCCTTCTCCACTAGTGCGCCACACTTGAGAGAGCAAGTGATGTGTTATGCAAGTGATAAATAGAGAGACTCTCACTCTCTATTTATATTCTTTCATTCACTTGAAGTGCATTTTCACATGTAGGCTCAACCAACCATTAATTACTCGAGCCTACACCTTAATTAGTGTATAATAACTCAACTGCCCCAAAACTGTGGGGACTTACCTAATGACTTGACAAGACTTGTTTACATTATTAATCCTCTCGATTGGAACATCAGGGCATGACAACATGACTCAAATACATAATAGAAACATCCTGGAATAAACATCGGGTTACAATACATAAGATACATAGAAGAATACATTCCGAAGTTATATGTACATCAACACTCCCTCTTAACTAGGAAGGTATTCTTTCAACACGATTTTAGCACTGGTCTTCTTCTCTGTATCAACTGGATTATCTTCGTCTTCAAATCATCTTCATCTTCAAGTCATCTTCATCTGGATCATCTCTCGATCTAGATCGTCATAAAACTAGATCTGGATCATCATAGAATATTATCACTGGATCTGGATCATCACTGGATCTGGATCATCATCACTGGACTGGATCTGGATCATCACTCGATCTGGATCTGGATCTGGATCATCTCTCGATCTGGATCATCACTGTTGGATCTGGATCATCACTCGATTTGGATCTCTCGGAGTCATCATAACTGGATCTGGATCATCTCTGGTCATCATCATGTGTGTACTATCTTGTCATGGGAAGTTCTACAGAGCTAGCCCTTTTTCATGCTGGTTGTAGGCATAGCCACCAGGTAGGTCTTCGCCCAACACTTACATCTGACCTGCTCATTAGAAAGGCATGCCCAACACTCACATATGATCATGTAGTAAACTACAATCACATCAGAAAGGCCCAACACTTACATTCACCAGCATGGTAGGACATCACATCACTAACATCTGTGAAATGGCTCTGCACTTATATCTGACCTACTCATCAGAATGGCACATCCATCCAGGTGGGAACACATCCTACCATAGTGATGAATGACTTTCACCCAGGCTAGAGCCCCTCCTACCACAGTGATGAAATATTTTCACACATTCACCCAGGCTGGAACACATCCTACCATAATGATGAACGACTCTCACCCAGGCCGGAGCCCCTCCTACCACAGTGATGAGAGATTTGTGCACTCATATCTGACCTGGTAGGAATTGAATCCTACACCCTCATTATAATGGACCCCAGTCCCTAACTGAGCTACCTGGTAATGGACCAGGCACCTCCACTCTCCCTGAGAGTGGCAGTTGCCCTTACATCTGTCCTACTCAACAGAATGGCCAGCACTCACATCTGCCATGGAAGGAACTTAATCCTTTAGCCATGAATAGAATGGCTCAGCCCTTACATCTGACATGCTCATCAGAATGGCTCTCTCAGTCCCTGATTGAGTGTTCCTGGTAACTGACCAGGTGCCTCCATTCCCAGAATGACAGTCAACACTCATATCTGACATGGAAGGAACCAAATCCTCTCACCATGACAGAATGGCTCAGCCCTTACATCTGACCATGGAAGGAACCAATCCTCTCACCATGTCAGAATGGCTATGGGTCTCATCACTTTCTCTTGGATGGAACCTCGATCGGGAGAACACCAAGTCTCTCTCTGAAGTACTCAAACTTCAGCCTAGCCAATGGCTTCTTCAATACATCAGCTATCTGTTCCTCCATCGCAACATACTAGAACTTCACTGCTCCTCTCTGCACCCTATCCCTGATATAGTGATACTTGATCTCAATATGCTTCGACTTGTCATGGAACACTAGATTCTCTAACAAATTCACGCAACTCTGGTTGTCACAATGTATACAAGTAGCATCAAACTGGAGATCAAATATATCAGACAGTAGCTTCCGCAGCCATACTGCCTCACAACTAGCTGAACAAGCTGCGACATACTCTGCTTTAGCTGTACTCAGTGCCACACAGGATTTCTTCCTTCTAAACCAAGAGATCACACCTGATCCCATACTAAAGCAACATCCTGAAGTACTCTTCCTGTTGATGGCACTGCCTACCCAATTTGAATCAACATAACCCTCCAGGTTAATCTTTTGGTTCGCATCATACTTGAGCCCATAATCAATTGTACCCTTCAGGTACCTCAGAATATGCTTTGCAGCTGCCAAGTGAACACTCCTCAGATCTTTCAAGTACTGGCTCAAGGTGTTCACAACAAAGCAAATGTCTGGTCTCATGTTCGTCAGGTACATCAATGACCCAATCATCTGACGATACATTGTAGCATCAACTGACTCTGATGAAGCATCACTTAATAGCTTCATGTTCGATGCCATAGGTGTGGTCATGCAATCCATAATCCTAAACCTCTTCAGTATCTCTACTGTATACTTCCCTTGTCCAAGGAAGATTCCATCTGCACTCTGCCACACCTCCATACCTAGAAAATAGTGCATCGACACATAACAGGAGCATCACTAGTCTTCCACCTTCAACCTTGAAGCAAAGGTTGGAATCCACTTTACTCTCAGTAAGCCTAGAGTCATCAATAATATTCCCATCGTGTCGTACCATGTCGAACCTCAAGATATTCTATAGTCACTCCCTCTGAAGCGAAGCATCATACTCCCTCTATCTTCTGTGCTCTATGCACTAAAAACATTCTGTATTGGAGTGACAAGTAGCTTCCTATGCTACTAATATTCTATGTGACCATCTAGTGTATAGACTTGCATCTTCAACCTTGTAGCAAAGGCTAATATCTTCATCAATCTCATCATGTATGTGTTTCAACTCTTACTGGTTGCAAATGTCTCTTCATAATCTAGGCCTTCCTTTCATGAAAAGCCTCATGCTACGAATCTTGCTTTGTATCCCATGATGTTTCCATCTACTAAATGATGGAACTATGAACTTCTCTGCAGGTCTCGATACTGCGCCCTGACATCATTCTTCTTGAACTAGTCTTCCATTTATTCTTAGTTACTTTTTCATGGTGGGAAGGTTCTGCATCAATGATGTCATTGCATTCATCATATTATTCTTTGTCTTGAAATGTCATCACTTGTTCTTCGGAACAAGTCTTCATTCTTCTTTGCTTGTAGGCGATTATGTATGCGGTCTTTCCTACAATTCAAATGCAATTGTATGGTTAGAAACATTTCATAAGGAATATTTATACTGGCAAACACTTATGCATAAATATATGATCATGCAACTACTTTAGCCAATACAACATTCATCCATATCTCACTGAAACTTTCTATATGCCTTCCATCTCTACCAGGACAACATTGAGATTGTGCACTAATCCAATATGTCAGCAAAAAGGTTTCATTCTAGATAAGTAGTAATGGAGAGTTGTATAGAAGCATTAGCTACTTACCCATCGCATGTATATTAGTAGTATATCGTAATTAATGCAAACATCATATCATGCATAATACAATAACTAAATATAAACAAATGCATAACAAAACAATGAAATGACAATTGAATACTTATCTTTATTTGTTTCGTGGGTACACTTCTTCTTGAGCATCCTTTCTTATCCAAATGCTAAAGAGGATAAGAGGTGCTTCAAGAGTTCAGATCTTCATATTCCTCATCGCTTGAGGGATCTTCTTTGGATGGTAAGAGCTTGATCTTCAGTTGCTCCCACCTTCTCTTCTCAAGATTCTTCTTCTTGTGAGTTCTCTTTCTAGAGTCTATTGAAAGCAATCACTTTCTTTTGGCACACATTCCTCGAATGAATGAATCCTACGATCCTGGGAGGCCATTCAAAATGGCCATCACCACTTATGCATTCTTCACTTCTTCTTTTACCGCTTCAAGTTGTTCTTTGATGTAAGAGACTCTTATGACTGCATGGTCTCTTCATTATGGATCTTCACATTCTTCAACTGGTTTCTTTAGGTCATATTCTAATTTTTGTTCTTCCCTTCAAATAGCTTGAAATTATGGAACAACTTTGCTTGCAATAGGTAGTTCTCTGTAATGCACATGTGTAAGCCTTCTATGCCAAAGCTCATTTGGCTCTACTGTGTCATGGATCAAGGCTTGTTCTAGATGGCCCTTCAATTTGTACAAGCCTCCTTATTGTTCTCCAATCACTACCGCATCATCGATAGTCTTTCATTTTGGCCATATGATGACTTGACCATCTATGAATGCCACCTACATTCCTTTTGCATCCAATGTTGAAATGGGTAGAAGGTTCTTCTTCAGTCCTGGCACAAACAGTACTTCTTTCATTGTTAGAGACTTACGAGAGTCTAGCTTGTATGAAGATTCCCCACTACCTTTTATTGGATATTGGTAGTCATCTCCTAGTTTCACCTTGTGAGGTGATTCATGTTCTGACAGTCTTACAAAGGATTCCTTGAATCCCATCATATGTTTGGAAGCCCATGAATAATGTTACCTGTGAGAGCTGATATCAGAACATATTCATATTTGCTTGAAAAATATTCACTTTCATATCTAGATCTCTTTCTGGATGGTTCATCATCCTCTGCAGCATGAGCATGATGTCTTCTTTGGCCTTGACCAAGTTCTTCTTGTGAAAGGCTTCTAACCTCGTCTCCCTCTGAAACTGGAACCTCTATACTCATGTAGGTGTCCAATCCATTTTCTTCAGAGAGATAAAATACTTCTAGGCTTGGAAGTTGTCAACTTCCCCAAGCTTGTCACCAAGCTGATGTGATATATCATATTGAAATGAGAACCTCAAATGGAAATAGCAAAGGATTAGATCTTACCGATTTGAGGTGTCCGTCCTTGTCCCGGAGTTTGCTGATCTAGGGTTTGTCATAGAAACCCTAATTTTCAAAACTTGGAATCTTTCAAATATGATTGGACAAACAGATAGGTCTCTTCAAATGGAGCTGTCCAATGTACTCCTTTTCTGAAAACAGTGGAGGGAAGCTCCCGGAACAGGAAGCCCTAATTTTCCAATTTCTTCTGCAAAAATGCCTGTTACCGTTTCTGTGATATCTCTGACATTTCTGCTCCTCTATGTCTAAAATTTCATACTGAGGTAACCTCACATGTCCCTAATCCAACAACGTAGGTTTGATCAGAATTTGTTTCACCATTTGGGATTTATAATCCTTTTCCCAAGGTGACCTGTTACAGGACTGTTCAGAACATCGAAGTTGTATGGCATGCCACATGTCACTGGTTCATCTTCTGAGTCTAATCTTCGGATCATTGGAGGTACAGTCCATTCCATTTCTGGAACATCTTCAGGAATTTAATTTATACCTTTGTATCCCAACATATTACAATTCTCCCCAAGTGTCCTGTTTATTGATGATTTCTAGAAGAGGCTGGAAACCTAACTTGGAGGGATCATATCTCCCAGACTATAGCGAATATAAGTCTGATTTGTGTACAAAGTGTTCATCAGGATTTTATCTTCAGCCCCTGAAATTTTTAGCTTCTGATACTTTGCCAAACTCATAATATAGCAACAGTACAAAAAATTAGCAGTTTTAGTATTAGGGTTTTTCCTAGCTCAGGGTCAAACTAGGGTTTGACTTTCCTGGAGTTTCACCCAACCAAATTTCTTGATCCAGGTCTCTAAACTTTGGTATTGATGAGGAGAACAATCCTATGTAGGTCTCGCTCAAAAATTCATCTTTTGTAGAAATCCCTAATTTCCGCATCGAAGACTGAAAATGCTTGGAATCAAATTCCGCTTCGACAGAAAGATGCGCCCTAAGGAGGACAGTTGTTTCACCTTACTTTTGCTGAAAATCTATGGAGGAAGGTCCACAAACTAGGAATCCCTAGTTTCTGCAGCTGCACAGTGTCTTCTTCTCAGGTTAGCTCTGATACCATGTTAGTTTTTCAACATTTAAGCTAGCATTATGTTAGGATCTTTTCACTAAGAAAATAACAAGCACATCAATAACATAAGCACACCACAAGAGACAAGAGACACAGAGAGTTTTGATGAAGGAAACCATAAATGGAGAAAAACCTGCAACTTCCTCAAAGATAGAATCACCACAAGATGTAAGACCCCAAAATAGTAAGATGCACTTTCGACAGCAGTAGTCTTCTAGTCCTAGTATATTTCCTTCTCCACTAGTGCGCCACACTTGAGAGAGCAAGTGATGTGTTATGCAAGTGATAAATAGACAGAATCTCACTCTCTATTTATATTATTCTGTTAACTTGAAGTGCATTTTCACACATAGGCTCAACCAACAATTACTTACTTGAGCCTACACCTTAATTAGTGTATAATAACTAAAGTGCCCCGAAACTGTGGGGACTTACCTAATGACTTGACAAAACTTGTTTACATTATTAATCCTCCCGATCGAAACATCAGGGCATGACAACATGACTCAAATACATAATAGAAACATCCTGGAATAAACATCGGGTTACAATACATAAGATACATAGAAGAATACATTCCGAAGTTATATGTACATCAACACTCCCTCTTAACTAGGAAGGTATTATTTCGACACGATTTTCAGCACTGGTCTTCTTCTCTGTATCAACTAGATTGTCTTCATCTTCAAGTCATCTTCATCTGGATCATCTCTCTATCTGGATCGTCATAGAACTGGATATAGATCATCATAGAATATCATCACTAGATTTGGATCATCACTCGATCTGGATCTGTATTTGGATCATCTATCGATCTGGATCATCACTGCTGGATCTAGATCATCACTCGATCTGGATCTATATTTGGATCATCTATCGATCTGGATCATCACTGCTGGATCTGGATGATCACTCGATCTGGATCATCACTGCTGGATCTAGATGATCACTCGATCTGGATCTCTCGAAGTCATCATAACTGGATCTGGATCATAGCTCGATTTGGATCATCTCTGGTCATCATCATGTGTGTACTATCTTGTCATGGGAAGTTCTACAGAGCCAGCCCTTTTTCATGCTGGTTGTAGGCCTAGCCACCAGCCAGGTCTTTTCCCAACACTTACATCTAACCTGCTCGTCAGAAAGGCACACCCAGCACTCACATCTGATCATGTAGTAAACTACAATCATATCAGAAAGGCCTAGCACTTATATTCACCAGCATGGTACGACATCACATCACTAACATCTGTGAAATGGCTTTGCACTTATATCTGACCTACTCGTCAGAATGGCACATCCATCCAGGCGAGAACACATCCTACCACAGTGATGAAAGATTTTCACACATTCACCTAGGCTGAAACACATCCTACCACAATGATGAACGACTCTCACCCAGGCCGAAGCCCCTCCTACCACAATGAGGATATATTTGTGCACTCATATCCGACCTGGTAGGAACTGAATCCTACACCTTCGTCAGAATTTCCCCTAGTCCCTGACTGAGCTACTTGGTAATGGACCAGGCGCCTCCACTCTCCCTGAGAGTGGCAGTTTCCCTTACATATTTCCTACTCAACAGAATGGCTAGCACTCACATCTGCCATGGAAGGAACTTAATCCTTTAGCCATGAACAGAATGGCTCAGCCCTTACATCTGACCTGCTCCTCAGAATGTCTCTCTCAGTCCCTGGCTGAGTGTTCCTGGTAACTGACCAGGTGCCTCCATTCCCAGAATGGCAGTCAGCACTCATATCTGACATGGAAGGAACCAAATCCTCTCACCATGACAAAATGGCTCAACCCTTACATCTGACCATGGAAGGAACCAATCCTCTCACCATGTCAGAATGGCTATGGGTCTCATCACTTTCTCTTGGACGGAACCTCGATCTGGAGAACACCAAGTCTCTCTCTGAATTACTCAAACTTCAACCTAGCCAATGGCTTCATCAATACATCAACTATTTGTTCCTCCATCGCAACATACTAGAACTTCACTGCTCCTCTCTGCACCATATCCCTGATATAGTGATACTTGATCTCAATATGCTTCGACTTGTCATGGAACACTGGATTCTCTGACAACTTCACACAACTCTAGTTGTCACAATGTATACAAGTAGCATCAAACTAGAGATCAAATATATCATACAGTAGCTTCCGCAGCCATACTTCCTCACAACTAGCTAAACAAGCTGCGACGTACTCTGCTTCAGCTGTACTCAGTGCCACACAAGATTGCTTCCTGCTAAACCAAGAGATCACACCTGACCCCATACTGAAGCAACATCCTGAAGTACTCTTCCTGTTGATGGCACTACCTGCCCAATCTGAATCAACATAACCCTGCAGGTTAATCTTCTAGTTCGCATCATACTTGAGCCCATAATCAACTGTACCCTTTAGGTACCTTAGAATATGCTTTGCAGCTGCCAAGTGAACATGCCTCGGATCTGTCAAGTACTGGCTCAAGGTGTTCACAGCAAAGTAGATGTCTGGTCTCGTGTTTGTCAGGTACGTCAATGACCCAATCATCTGACGATACATCGTAGCATCAACCAAATCTGATGAACCATCACTTAATAGCTTCATGTTCGATGCCATAGGTGTGGTCATGCAATCCATAATCCTGAACCTCTTCGGGATCTCTACTGCATACTTCCCTTGTCCAAGGAAGATTCCATCTGCACTCTGCCACACCTCCATACCTAGAAAATAGTGCATTGACACATAACAGGAGCATCACTGGTCTTCCACCTTCAACCTTGAAGCAAAGGTTGGAATCCACTTTACTCTCAGTAAAGCCTAGAGTCATCAGTAGTCTTCCCATCCTGTCGTACCATGTCAAACCTCAATATATTCTGTAGTCACTCCCTCTGAAGCAAAGCATCATACTCCCTCTGTCTTCTATTCTCTATGCACTGAAAACATTCTGTACCGGAGTGACAAGTAGCTTCCTATGCTACTAATATTCTATGTGACCATCTAGTGTATAGACTTGCATCTTCAACCTTGTAGCAAAGGTTAAGATCTTCATCAATCTCATCATGTATGTGTTTCAACTCTTACTGCTTGCAAATGTCTCTTCGTAGTCTAGGCCTTCCTTTCATGAGAAGCCTCATGCTATGAATCTTTCTTTGTATCCCACGATGTTTCCATCTAATGCATGATGGAACTATGAACTTCTCTTCAGGTCTCGATACTGCGCCCTAACATCATTCTTCTTGAACTGGTCTTCCTTTTTTTTCTTAGTTACTTTTTCATGGTTGGAAGGTTCTGCATCAATGATGTCACTGCATTCATCATATTATTCTTTGTCTTGAAATTTCATCACTTGTTCTTCGAAACAAGTCTTCATTCTTCTTTGCTTGTAGGCGATTATGTATGCGGTCTTTCCTACAAGTCAAATGCAATTGTATGGTTAGAAACATTTCATAAGGAATATTTATACTGGCAAACACTTATGCATAAATATATGATCATGCAACTACTTTAGCCAATACAACATTCATCCATATCTCACTGAAACTGTCTAGATGCCTTCCATCTCTACCAGGACAACATTGAGATTGTGCACTAATCCAATATGTCAGCAAAGAGGCTCCATTCTAGATAAGTAGCAATGGAGAGTTGTATACCACCATGAGCTACTTACCCATCGCATGTATATTAGTAGTATACTGTCATTAATGCAAACATCCTATCATGCATAATACAATAACTGAATATAAACAAATGCATAACAAAACAATGAAATGACAATTGAATACTTATCTTTATTTGTTTCATGGGTACACTACTTCTTGAGCATCGTTTCTTATCCAAATGCTAAAGAGGATAAGAGGTGCTTCAAGAGTTCAGATCTTCATATTCCTCATTGCTTGAGGGATCTTCTTTGGATGGTAAGAGATTGATCTTCAGTTGCTCCCACCTTCTCTTCTCGAGCTTCTTCTTCTTGTGATTTCTCTTCCTAGAGTCTATTGAAAGCAATCACTTTCTTCTGGCACACATTCCTCGAATGAATGAATCCTGCGATCCTGGGAGGCCATTCAAAATGGCCATCACCACTTATGCATTCTTCACTTCTTGTTTTACTGCTTCAAGTTGTTCTTTGATTTGAGAGACTCTTATGACTAGATGGTCTCTTCATTATGGATCTTCACATTCTTCAACTGGTTTCTTTAGGTCATATTCTGATTTTTGTTCTTCCCTTCAAATAGCTTGAAATTATGGAACAACTTTGCTTGCAATAGGTAGTGCTCTGTAGTGCACATGTGCAAGCCTTCTATGCCAAAGCTCATTTGGCTCTACTGTGTCATGGATCAAGGCTTATTCTAGATGGACCTTCAATTTGTACAAGCCTCCTTATTGTTCTCCAATCACTACCGCATCATCGATAGTCTTTCCTTTTGGCCATAGGATGACTTTACCATCTATGAATGCCACCTACATTCCTTTTGCATCCAATGCTGAAATGGATAGAAGGTTCTTCTTCAGTCCTGGTACAAACAATACTTCTTTCATTGTTCGAGACTTACTAGAGTCTAGCTTGTATGAATATTCCCCACTACCTTTTATTGGATATTGGTAGTCATATCCTAGTTTCACCTTGTGAGGTGATTCATGTTCTGACAGTCTTACAAAGGATTCCTTCAATCCCGTCATATGTTTGGAAGCCCCGCTGTCTATAATCCAATCATCACTTCCATGAATAATGTTACCTGTGAGAGCTGATATCAGAACATATTCATCTTTGCTTGAAGAATCTTCACTTTCATATCTAGATCTCTTTCTGTATGGTTCATCATCCTCTGCAGCATGAGCATGATGTCTTCTTTGGCCTTTACCAAGTTCTTCTGGTGAAAGGATTCTAATCTCATCTCCCTGTGAAACTGGAACCTCTATACTCATGTAGGTGTCCAATCCATTTTCTTCAGAGAGATCAAATACTTCCAGGATTGGAAGTTGTCAACTTCCCCAAGCTTGTCACCAAGCTGATGTGATATATCATATTGAAATGAGAACCTCAAATGGAAATAGCAAAGGATTAGATCTTACCGATTTGAGGTGTTCGTCCTTGTCCCAGAGTTTGCTGATCTAGGGTTTGTCACAGAAACCTTAATTTTCAAAACTTGGAATATTTTAGATCTGATTGGACAAACAGATAGGTCTCTTTAAATGGAGTTGTCCAATGTACTCCTTTTCTGAAAATAGTGGAGGGAAGCTCCCGGAACAGGAAGCCCTAATTTTCCAATTTCTTCTGCAAAAATGCTTGTTACTGTTTCTATGATATATCCGAAATTTTGGCTCCTATGTGTCTGAAATTTTTTAATGCGGTAACCTCACATGTCCCTTATCCAACACCATAGGTTTCATCAGAATTGGTTTCACCATTTTGGATTTATGAGCCTTTTCCCAAGGTGACGTGTTACAGGACTTTTCTGAACATTGAAGTTGTATAGAATGCCACGTGTCACTAGTTCATCTTCTGACTCTAATATTCTGATCACTGGAGGTATATTCCATGCCCTTTCTGGAACATCTTCAGGAATTTCATTTGGACCTCTGTAGCCCAAGATATTTCAATTCTCCCCAAGTGTCCTGTTTATGGATGATTTCTGGAAGAGGTTGGAACCCTAACATTGAGGGATCATATCTCCTAGACTATAGGGAATCTGAGGCTGAGTTGTGGAAAAAGTGTTCATGTGGATTTTATCTTCGGCCCCTACAATTTTTAGCTTCTGATACTTTTCCAAACTCGGAATATAGCGACTGTACCAAAACTTATCAGTTTTAGTATTAGGGTTTTTTCTAGCTTAGGGTCAAACTAGGGTTTGACTTTCCTGGAGTTTCACCCAACCAAATTTCTTGATCCAGATCTCTAAACTTTGGTTTTGATGAGGAGAACAATCCTATGCAGGTCTCACTCAAAAATTCATCTTGTGTAGAAATCCCTAATTTTCGCATCGAAGACTAAAAATGCTCGGAATCAAATTCCGCTTCGACAGAAAGATGCGCCCTAAGGAGGAGAGTTGTTCCACCTTACTTTTGCTGAAAATCTATGGAGGAAGGTCCACAAACTAGGAAGCCCTAGTTTTTGAAGCGGCATAGTGTCTTCTTCTCAGGTTAGCTCTGATACCATGTTAGTTTTTCAACATTTAAGCTAGCATTATGTTAGGATCTTTTCATTGAGAGAATAACAAGCACAACAATAACATAAGCACACCACAAGAGATAAGAGACACAGAGAGTTTTGATTTGGGAAACCATAAATGGAGAAAACCCTGCAACTTCCTCAAATATAGAATCACCACAAGATGTAAGACCCCAAAATAGTAAGATGCACTTCCGATAGCAGTAGTATTCTAGTCCCAGTATATTTCCTTCTCCACTAGTGCGCCACACTTGAGAGAGCAAGTGATGTGTTATGCAAGTGATAAATAGAGAGACACTCACTCTCTATTTATATTATTCCATTCATTTGAAGTGCATTTTCACATGTAGGCTCAACCAACAATTACTTATTCGAGCCTACACCTTAATTAGTGTATAATAACTCAAGTGCCTCGAAACTGTGGGGACTTACCTAATGACTTGACAAGACTTGTTTACATTATTAATCCTCCCGATCAGAACATTGGGGCATGACAACATGACTCAATTACATAATAGAAACATCTCGGAATAAACATCGGGTTACAATACATAAGATACATAGAAGAATACATTCCGAAGTTATATGTACCACAACAATTTGTTCCAGGATTAAAGAAGAACCTCCTCTCCATATCTGGATTGGATGCAAAAGGAATGAGGGTTTCTTTTGTAGATGTCCAAGTTCTTATGTGGCCAAAAGGAAAGACTTTTGATGATGCAATTGTGATTGGAGAACAAGAAGGAGGCCTATACAAGTTGAAGGGAAAACTAGATCAAGCTTTGGTTCATGACACAGTAGAACCAAATGAACTGTGGCATAGAAAGCTTGCACATGTGCATTACAGAGCACTACCACTTGCAAGCAAAGCTGTTGAAGGTCTTCCAAAAATACAAGAAAAACATGAAGGGGTCTGCAAAGGATGTGAGAAAGGAAAGAATACAAAGAAGACATTTCCAAGCAGCGAAGGTAAGGCAAAAGGAATATTGGAAATCATCCACTCCGATGTATGCGGACCAATGTAATCAAGCTCACTAAGCGGGTATGTGTACTATGTTTCTTTTATTTATGATTTTTCTAGGAAGACTTGGATTTACTTCATGAAGAATAAATATGAAGTGTTTAGAAAGTTCAAGGAATTCAAAGCCTTAATCGAGAACCATACTGAAAAGAAGATCAAGAATTTTCGATCAAATAATGGCAGAGAATTCACTTCAAATGAATTCAAGGAACTATGTAAGGAATCAAGGATTAAGAGGGATTTATCCACTCCTTATAATCCACAACAGAATGGGGTTGCAGAGAGGAAGAATAGAGCCATCATAGAAACTCCAAGAGCTATTCTTCATGATCAAGATCTTCCTATGCACCTTTGGGAAGAAGCATCCAGAACAGCAGTGTATGTACAGAACCGTACTCCACACAGAGTACTCGAGAACAAGACTCCTGAAGAAGTATTCTATGGCAAGAAACCAGAAGTTGGCCATCTCAGAATATTCGGATGTCCTATGTACATACACATTCCAAAAGAGAAGAGAACAAAATTAGATATTTAAGGAAACAAGGGTATATTTGTGGGATACTCTGAAAGCTCGAAGGCTTACAGAATATACTTCCCAGGATTCAAAAAGACTGACATTTGTAGGGATGTAACATTTGACAAAGATTCATCCTACATCAAATGCAGAAAGAAACCTGCTGAAGTACCTGAAGAAGCAGAAGCTCCCAGAATTCATGATACAATCATGAATGAAGAAACTCAAGAAGAAGATCTAGAATTTGAAGAACCACAAAGACCTGTAGATCCACCACAGGAGAAGAATCCTCACAAGAGGAAACCTGCTTGGGTACGATATATTATCCAAGGTGTGGAAAGATATGGGGTTCAAGAAGAGAATCTCAGAGAAAGAAAGAGGACTAGATCCTGTTCTAGTTACGTAGCTTTACTATGTGACTTCATTGATAAAGAACCTTCCGAGTATGAAGAAGCAGTAGAACGGAAAGAATGGAAGGATGCGATGACCGAAGAGTATCAATTGATCATGAAGAATGATGTTTGGGATGTTGTACCAAGACCAGAAGGGAAGTCAGTAGTAACTTCCAAATGGATATACAAGATAAAGCATGTTGCAGATGGTAGCATTGAAAAGTATAAGGCAAGATTTGTCGCTCGGGGTTTCACCTAGAAAGAAGGAATAGACTATGAAGAAACCTTTCCACCTGCAGCCAGATACACTTCCATCAGATCAGTACTTGCTCTGGCTGTAGTGATGAAATGGAAGATACACCAAATGGATGTCAAGACTACCTTCTTGAATGGTGTAGTAGAAGAGGAAGTGTATGTAGAAAATCCACTCGGTTTTGAGACACATGACAGGGAGTCTCATGTGTGTAGACTGAAGAAAGCCCTGTACAGTTTGAAACAGGCACCCGGGACATGGTACAGAAGAATTGACATCTTTCTATCCAGTTTGAGCTTTACCAAGAGTAAAGTAGATTCCAACCTTTACTACAAGGTGAAAGGTGGCAACCCGGTGATACTTCTACTATATGTAGATGATCTGTTTATGACAGGTATGAATGGGTTGATTGCTGATACGAAGAGAAAGCTTACTGTTGAGTTCGAGATGAAGGACTTGGGAATGATGCACTATTTCCTAGGTATGGAGGTGTGGAAAACTACATATGGAATCTTTCTTGGACAAGGAAAGTATGCAGTAGAGATCCTGAAGAGATTTGGGATGATGGACTGCAAGGCATTGACCACACCTATGACATCAAACCTGAAGCTATTGAGTGATGCTTCATCAGAGACAGTTGATGTCATGATGTATCATCAGATGATTGGGTCCTTGATGTACCTGATGAACACGAGACCGGATATTTGCTTTTCTGTGAACACCTTGAGCCAATACTTGACAAATTCGAGACATGTTCACTTGACTGCTGCAAAGCATATTTTGAGGTACCTGAAGGGTACGGTTGATTATGGGCTCAAGTATAAGGCTGATCAAAGGATTAACCTGGAGGGTTATGTTGATTCAGATTGGGTAGGCAGTGCTATCGATGGGAAGAGCACTTCAGGGTGTTGCTTTAGTATGGGATCAGGTGTAATCTCATGGTTTAGCAGGAAGCAATCCTATGTGGCACTGAGTACAGCTGAAGCAGAGTATGTTGTAGCTTGTTCAGCTAGTTGTGAGGCAGTATGGTTGAGGAAGCTACTGTCTGATTTATTTGATCTCCAGTTAGATGCTACTTGTATATACTATGACAACCAGATCTGTGTAAATTTGTCAGAGAATCCAGTATTCCATGATAAGTCGAAGCATATTGAGATCAAGTATCACTATATCAGGGATATGGTGCAGAGAGGAGCAGTGAAGCTCCAGTATGTTGCGACAGATGAACAGATAGATGATGTATTGACTAAACCTTTGGCTAAGGTGAAGTTTGAGTACTTCAGGGAGAAGCTTGGTGTTCTCCAGATTGAGGTTCCTCCCAAGAGGAAGTGATGTGTCCGTGCTGTACCCTTCTGACATGGTGAGAGCATTGTTTCCTTCCATGGCTAGATTTAAGTGTTGTGCCATTCCAACATGGTGATAGGATTGGTTCCTTGCATGGTTGGATGTAAGAGCTATGACATGGTGAGAGGATTGGTTCCTTCCATGGTTGGATGTAAGAGCTATGACATGGTGAGAGGATTGGTTCCTTCCATTGTTAGTTATATGAGGATGCCACATCCATCATGAAAAAGGGATAGCTCTATGAAGGCTCATATAGTATGAAAAAGGACTAGCTCTGAGTAGCTGCAACATCTGGTATGAAAAAGGACCAGATCTATGATGCCCTACCTAGTATGAAAAAGGACTAGCTCTGGGAAGGCTCATCTTGTATGAAAAAGGACTAGCTCTGAGTAGCTGCCACGTCTGGTATGAAAAAGGACCAGCTCTATGATGCCTCAGCTAGTATGAAAAAGGACCAGCTCTGTGATACCCTACCTAGTATGAAAAAGGACTAGCTCTAGGAAGGCTCATCTAGTATGAAAAAGGACTAGCTCTGAGTAGCTGCCACATCTGGTATGAAAAAGGACCAGCTCTGTGATGCCTCATTTGGTATGAAAAAGGACCAGCTCTATGATGCCTCATTTGGTATGAAAAAGGACCAGCTCTGTGATGCCCTACCTAGTATGAAAAAGGACTAGCTCTAGGAAGGCTCATCTAGTATGAAAAAGGACTAGCTCTGAGTAGCTGCCTCATCTGGTATGAAAAAGGACCAGCTCTGAGATGATACATCCAGTATGAAAAAGGACTGGCTCTGTGGAGGTTTCGATGACGAGAAGAATCAAGAGATAGAACTAGTGATGATAGCCAGTGATGATCCAGATTGAGTGATGATCCAGATTGAGTGATGATCCATATCCAGTGATGATAGCCAGTGATCATCCAGATCGAGTGATGATCCAAATCCAGTGATGATAGCCAGTGATGATCTAGATCCAGTGATGATAGCCAGTGATGATCCATATCAAGTGATGATCCAGATCCAGTGATGATGTCGCATGATGATCCAGATCAAGAGATTATCCAGATCTGATGACTTGAAGATGAAGATGACTTGAAGACGAAGATGACTTGAAGACGAATAGTACCTGAGATGCAGATGACGAGATGATCCAGTCGATACAGAGAAGAAGACCAGTGCTGAAAATTGTGTCAAAAGAATACCTTCCTAGTTAAGAGGGAGAGTTGATGTATTTGTAACTTCAAAATGTATTCATCTATGTATCTTATGTATGGTAACCCGATGTTTATCCTGGATTTATCTATAATGTAATTGAGTCATGTTGTCATGCCCCGATGTTCCAATCGGGAGAATCAATAATGTAAACAAGTCATGTCAAGTCATAGTGAGTAACCCTCCGATTGTCTAAGGGTTAAAGTCCTCATAGTTCCGGGGCACTAGGGTTATTAGACTCTCCTAGTAGAGGTCTGCCCTGGTAGGGTTTTAGTCATGTCAGGATTAGTATAAATAGAGAACTAGAGTCTCTATTTATCATAAAACTCATCCACACTCAAGTGTAGTGCATAGTTGAGGAAGGAGAAGACATTGGGGCTAGATAAGAATAAAATTACTGTTGTTGGGAGATCGCTTATTGTTTTGGGGATTTTACTGTTTTGGTGCTGATTCTATCTCTGAGGAAGTTGCGGGGTTTTCTCCATTTATGGTTTCCCCAAGGATAAACACTATTTTCATTGTCTCTTGTGTTTGATTGATGTGCTTGTTATTCTCTTAGTGAATATCCTAATATAATGCTAGCTTAATGATGAAATTCTAACAAAACTGGCCATCAGAGGTGGTTGGAGGCACCCCTATTGACTCTAGTTCATTAAATATTAATAAAATAATCAATATAATGAATGGAGGCACCTTCACCACTCATATTAACTGATTGTAACCATAAGTTAGCAAGTAGGTGCATTTATGACACTTAGATCACTCCCAGAGTGCTCCAGTTGGCCTCCCAAAATGAAGGAGAAGGCTTAGTTGGCCTCCTTGACTGAAGGTAGGCATGAGTGTGCTCATGATGATGTCATACAGTGCTCCTATGATGCCAGTTAAGTCAATAAAACTTATTCTAGTGGTTTAACAAGTCCAAATGGACCAATTTAAGCGTGCATGGTGGGTAAATGTCTCCAAAACATGCTATTGTTAATTAGTGAGGTGCTTGGTAGATTGGGAAAGTGCTTTAATCAACTATGGGGTTTATCATAATTAGTAATCCTTTTTTATGAGCTAGCTTGAGTTGTCCTCTATAACCTCCTTTTTCCTTCATAAGCCTTGTATTACCTATGTAATAATATCAATTATCATTTATTGATCATTCATTAATGTGTCTTCATTAATTCTTCTTCTTCTCTCCTTATGCTAATGCTATACAATTCTTTGTGAGTTTAATTGTGTGCCTAGATCCTTAGCCTATTTATGAAATTCATTATGCCATCAAGGCTTTATATTTTCTACATGGTATCAGAGCTAAGGATATAAAAAATCTACATGCTATCAGATCTTTAAGAGTTCATTAATTAATCCTCCTTTTCATATTTGCAGGTTTATTTTGCAGGTTCAACTTTGAATGGATTCAAGAGTATAAGTTCCTCTTCTTTATCCATTCACAAGATATTCAGAGTGGAAATTGAATATGATTTCATATCTAAAGAGACAAGGTATCTATGAGATATCTATTGGAGTTGGTGAAGAGTCTTATGAAGAGCCAAGTGACTGGTTGAATGATTGTGATAGATCAATTGGAGCTATTTGTCTAGCTAACTCTCCAAGCATGTGTTACGTTATTGATTCTGTTGAATACCCAAAGGATCTATGGACAACATTGGATAGAGTTTTGGGAAAGGCCAATGAGGATCCTTCTAGCTATGTGGAGAGTTCCTCTAGATCCTTAATGATTTCTCTCTCTCAATATGTATTGACCGCTATAGTATTTGATGAAGTTGTTCATGAAGAATAATTTTCTCATACAGTTCCTGTTGCTACTACTCTCCTTGATTTGAATGCTTCCTTTTTCAATCAAGAAGCAAATATTGAAGAGACATACTTTTCTATGTCTCTTGAAGTAGAGGATCTTGATTCATCTTCTTATGATGTTGTTGATGAAAAAGAAGTTACTAATGGACATGCTATTGATATTTATGATTCACTCACACTGTTGGGCTATAGGGCAGACCCGGGTTTTATACCATCAACTTCGCACCAACAAAAGACCCACAGTGTTGGCCCTTTCTGCAACAACCTGCGAACAGGTTGCAGTGTCACCCGAAACAGCTATGGGGTGCCGTAGAATCAGGTTTCTGCAAGCAGAAGAGGGATATTACTGTACCTTTAGCTTCTAAGAAATGATAATCAGTAAATACATAGCTTAGATATTACTTATTTAGCTTCGCGATTAGATAAACAAATAGTGCCTTGCTTAACCCTTTACTGGGAATTCATAGCGAAGTTAGTATTTTGCAGTGATCTTACTTATCAGTTATATATTTATTAATGCATAAAAGAACATAACATCAACACAAAAAAACCACAACACATGATATAACGTGGTTCACCCCCAGTTTAGGGGCTATGTCCACAGAATTGTGTTTATTCAACTCGTTACAAAAACCATAGTTCTGATCTGCGCACTCAGCTGTAGATCCCTTCAACTCCTCAAAGCCACGCACACAGCTACAGGCCTCTGCGCACATAGCTGTAGATCTTCTTAATCACCCAAAACCCTCTGCGCACACAGCTGCAGAGGTCATCCATGCACATAGCTGGGACTTAACCTTTCTTACAACAAGCCTTAGCTTTGCATCAATACATCTTACATCAAAATCCTAAACTGACTTCTTTACAAGAGTGCTTATTTATAGTGCACTTATTACAAAACCATGGGTTTAAACCATGGGCACCCCAAACCCTAAAACTTGGACTGAAACCATGGGTTTATTACAAAAAGAGGACTTTAACTTAAACCTGACACCCCTAAGACTATTTTGAGTCGTAACTCTGCTTACAAACTTCCACAAAAACCGCGGAGTTACCAAAATTAGGGACCATTAAGGTGCGCGCCCCAACAGGCCCCTAAGACTCACTAGTGTCCCGTCCTGGAACACTTAGCTGCTCGTCTGGTGGGAGAACTTTGCTGGTGAAGATACTGAACTGCTTGTTGAGGCCACGCACGATATTTTCAGCTGCTTGTTCCTTCTCCACCAGCTCCTGTGATACTGTCGTTGACGCTTCGCTAGCCTTTTCCTGTGCAAATGCGTCATATTCCTTCAGAACTTTGAGCTGGCTGTCCACAGTAGGACTCAATTCCAAAGCCTCACTAACAAGTGGCTGCATAGAATTTTCCAATACTGTTGATTTTGCTCTGCATGACTCAATTTCCTGCTGTAGTTCATTACTTTTCTTGACCTTGAGCATTTTCTGCATAGGGGGCAGAGTCTTGATTTCTGCTTTTACTGCATCCAGCTTTGTCTGTCGCTTCCTGATAATTTATTGCAGCTGTCCTACTTCTGGATGTTCCTGCAGGGTTGTCCAGGCTTCGACACTGTGTTTGAGCAGCTTTACTACGTTGCTCACAATATCTGATATTTTTGCTGCTGAGGCCTGAATGTCTACGCGACGCTGCTCCCTGACCTCTGGGGGACTTTCTGGTTTGATGCAAAGTTGAAGCTCCGCAATCTGGGCCTCATGTTCTGCTTTCTACGTCTCTACCTAGTTCCGTGACTGTAGTGCATAGTATTTTAAATTGACTATCCTTCGCTCTAGTTCTTCTTCGGCCTGTATGTCGAAGTCAGGGAGACTTTGACATACCTCATCCACTACTCGTGCCAATGTGGCCTGCTTACTTTCTACTGCATTCTTCCTCTGATCCGCCTCTTGCAGCTATGCTGTGAGGTGCTCACTCTGCTCTGTGGTCTTTTGTATCTGGGCGTGGGAGTAATTTCATCGTGCTTGAATTTCCTTCATGATGGCTAGCTGACAAAGATGCAGCTCCGTCATAGACATCTTGGTGTAGTCTATTCCCACTATCATGCTCATCTGCGAGCGAGAGGTTGTGTCGGTTATTATGAGAGCTGTGATTGACACTTGTCCTTTGTTTTCTCTGGCTGGCCATTGCTGTGTATCCGGCTGCGCGCTTATTGGGATACTGCTTACTGCAGCGCCAGTCCCTGATTTTTCTGCTAACTCCTTCAGCTCCGAAATGTTCTTTGCTATGCCGGTGATTGCATCAAGATGCCTAGCTACTAACTCTGACCATTTCTTGGTGAGAACTTCTGTGGACTCCGACAGATCCATATCAAGCTTCTCACTCATCAGGCTGGGCTCTTCATCGATATCCTTGTCCTTCGATGCCTTCATTTTCTTTCAGGACTGACGTTTGGTCACTTCCTCTGCTTCTGGTGACTTGTGTTTATCTGGTCAATTAGGTTCTAAGGTAGTTTTAACCGAGTCTTCTTCTTCTTCTTCATTACCACCATCTCCACCCTAGTCGCTTTCAGTCTGCTGCGACTTAGTTTGTTCTTCACTGTCCTCTGGTGGGTCTTGCTGCTGCGTCTGACTAGGGCCTGTGCCCACATTGGTAACGGGGGGAATTGGAATGGTGGGTTTTGTTCCTGCGTCCTTCAACCATTCATCCGACCACTGCTAAACTACTGCGAGGATGTCTTCTTTGGTTACTACATATGGTAACTTAAACCATTGATGCTTTGGATTTGCGCAGGCCTGGATGAAAATATGATGCATGTCAGTGCTGAAGTTGGCTGGGCCATCATATTGAGAGAATAGCTCATTAGTGAGCCGCGGTGTTTGCAGGATCTCATAGGATATGCTCATGGTGTAGAAGGCGAACACGATGTTCGTCATCCGCTGGCATTCTTTGTCCAGTGACATCCAGAGAGACGCGTAACTTGCTAGGACAGGCATGCTGGGAGGTGCATCAATAAACTGCGCCTCGGTAGGTTCTTTCCACTTGACTAATGCAATAAGCACTATCAGCCATGAATAATGAAAGGGTCTACCTTTTTCTTGTGCGTCGCGGGCATCCTCAAGGAATTCCTTCGCAATGTATGCTGCCCAATTGTAACTGTACCCTTCCGCACAGTTGGAAGCAATACTAAAAATTGGGGCAGGTACTTCGTATGGTCTGCATTTCCTCATTAACTTGCAAGCTAAGAGCTCTGTGGAAAAGCGAATGTTTTGATGCTGAATGGTCGAGGTTTGATACCCTCTCTTCCCTTTTGTGAGCCCGAAGCGTTACTTCATGCTGTGTGCTAGCTTTGCGGTTTCATGTTTTCCCAGAAACTCAGTTCCAGGGTTAGGCCCTTCCTTCCGCAAACCCGTAATCCGGTGAATGAGGTCTCCATTGATGGCGATTTTCTAGTTTTCGATCCAAAGGTACCCATCATGCACCAGTGCCAATAATTGCTTGACCACCATGGTCACCTGCGCGCTGCGATCAAAGTGGGGAACATCGAGCATCTTTAGCAGACCATCTTGATCCAAGCCAACAGCCCACTGTTTCACTTCAAGTAATGTTGCTCCAGTCTCAAGGTATTTGACAAAGTGCAAGTATGTTCCTAGTGCGAACTGTGGAAACTTCCCATGATCATTTGTATCGTGTTCGGAATACTTAAGCCGGTCTATTTTCCCTGTCATGGTTCTGACCAGCTGCACACTCAATGGCAGCGAAGGGGTGCATAATGTGAACTGCTTTGTCCGCCAAGGTAGATGAACCCCTGGTTGGATGGCCTGGAGATATGGTGGACGCGGTAGGGAAACGTTCTCATCCCCTTCAGGTGGGATCTCTCCTGAACCAGACAGATTCATCTCGGGATCCTCCGGCATTTTCCCTGATTGCTTATGTCTATCTTCATTTCGCTTAGAGTGAACTTTAGGATTAAAATTTTTCCTGGTAGATCGTGTCTGCATTGGATGATTTGGTGCTGGAGGAGTCTCTTCGCGGGGTGTCAACATAGGTGGGTGGCTGAAAAGGTTCGGCAAGCCCGTCTGCTCAAATTCTCTCAACAGTTCCTGAAACTCACGATCAGCTGACATGGATGCAATGTTAAAAATCAAGGAAATGAGAAATGTGAACTTCATCGGTGTGGGTGCCTTTTTATAGAATCCATCAACTAAAGTTGTCATAACTGTGCATTGATGATACCGAATCTGGCAGAGATCTTTTCTAAATGGCGGTAGATTTTCCAAGATCGCATTAATACAGGCAGTTAATACAGGTAGTGTACTGGTGCCGCCAATTTTGATTTCTTCCAACGGTCGTATTTTAAGCTTCGACACATCTTTCCTTCTTCGGCACAAGCAATGACTCTGGCTGTGCCAAAATAAGGACATTCGATATTTCCTGATACCAACTTCAACCTGGCTTTGAGCTTCAACCCATAATAGAATGTTGTCCACCACCTCAATGATTCCTTTCATTTTTGAGAGCCCTTTCAGAGATAGGGCCTGATATTCATGGAGAAGTTGGGTCACCTTGCTTACCATTTCGTCATCCCAATAATCTCCAATGGTAAAATACTTAAGGTTTTCTTCTAACCCAATGTTTATGGTCCGCGTCTTCAGAGGCTGAGTCACTTCAGGTGCTTCCACTGCTGGTCCATGTACTTCGCAGTGTCCTTCTGACTCAAGAATGTTAATGTTGCGTGGATTGTCATCCTCATCAATTGCGAGGTTATAACATTATACTGCATTGGCTTCTTGTTCCTTTCAATCAGGTTGGTATTCTGCTATTTGTTGATCATCAAATACTTTAGTATGGATCAACCTAACAACTGTGTCCAAAGCAGGAGAAACCTCATTAATAGAAAATGTCTGCACAAAACTATTAACAAGACAATCCCAACTTACAGTACCATGGTGAAGATCGACCTCCACATACCAGTTCTTCACTATAGGTTCCAGGGTGTGCACAAACCTATGTACCCATTCTTCACGAGGTACATGCTTCCATGACTCGTAGCATTGCTCCAAATGTCCCTGAGGACTAGTATTACCATTAAACCTGCTTCGCACCTCCTGAGGTTGGTCCCCGAATCTTAGGCAAAGGGACTTCTGGCACGCTTCCCAACTATGAATGTAATTTTTGTGACCATTCCACCATCTGACTACTGTGGCTCTGAATGCTGAATCCAAAGTCTCCATTTTCTATGAGTCTGGTACCTGCTATGAGAATTGCACAATAAAATATTTTGGTTCTGTTGAACCATAAAAAACAGGTAAGGTTCTTGTCTGTGAGCCAAGCCATCTGAGAGACTTGGTAATTCTTGCACATTGATGTCCATGTAGATCATACAGTCTATTCTACCAATTCTCTAGGCCATCATCTGAATCTGTCATGCAAGAGCTGTCACACTACCAATCCATGATACCTTCGGCAGTAGGATCAACATAATCTTCTTCCTTCGCTGTGATATTGTAGATATGGTCCAAAACATCCCGGTCTTCATCTCTTACTTTATCGGTGTACCTCTCTCCTTGAGAAGGATCCAATGGGATGATGAATCTCAGTCCTTTCCCTTCGAAAGTCATCTGCCTCTTCTTCAGGTTGATTCCTGCATCATTATCTATTTTCCATTCAATACCTAGCAAGGCTGGATAGGGGTTGTTGTCATCAATTATCTCAATGACTTCAAAGTCTGCTAAGGTACTGACTCCATCAATATCTATTGGGGCACTAGGGAATCTTCCTAGGGGCACAATCTTCTGCTGATTGGCTAATCTCAATTATATAGGGGACCATTCCAGAGTAGGTTTTTCCATTTGTTCCCAGGTATGCTTAGTTAAAACATTTACTTCTGACCCTAGATCCAAGATGACATCAGTCATATCATATTCTCCTATCTGAGCATTCAATCTCATTTCCCTGCCAGTTTTTCTGAGCCTATTAACAGTTTTTTCCTTACCAGAACTTCATTGAGGTTCGCAAGAAGCAATGACTTTCTGCAACTCATTTAAAGAATTCTGATTTCGCAAGAGCTTCATACAACTCTATAAAAAGGAGGATAGTGTACTTACTTTATCCATCGAAGCTTCTTGCGGCTGCGACTACTGCTGAGGCTATTGCGCAGGTACTACTGATGTGTTGGGGTCAACAAAGTCTCTCTTGGCTTCCATAAATGTCTCTTTTTCTCTTTCGACATCAAATGCTGGGATTTTTTCTGGGGCCTTGCGAACCCAAGCCTCGGCAGGCTATTTCTCCTTGTTCTGCACTTCCATCGTAGCTCCACTCCTGGTAACAACATTAATGGCTGGGACAGGTCATTGCTCCACAGCAATTAGCTGAATACTCTGAGTAGGGGCACTATTTCTTTCTTAAATCTTTGCTATCAGCTATGGGCATTGCTCAATCACATGGTCGACAGCTCTGCAATATCGACATGTCGTAGTTGGGTTCCGACAGTCTCTAGCTAGATGTCCTGCCTGGTTATAGTTATAGCACACAACCTGACCTCGACCTTTACTAGCCATACCACCACGACCATGACCTCCAAAAGCTCCATGACTTGATGTACTACCGCGGTAACCATATCCATCATTTCCTTGGCCATCATTTTGTACCCGATAAGCATCATAAGTGTGTTCTCTCATGAGGTCAAAGCTGCGACACTCATCTTCATTGTGTCCCACTGACATACAGAACTTACAATAAGGGTTCTTAGGGACTTGCACATACCTCTACAGAATATAGAAGTCTTCAGGTCGATGCTGGCCAGTTGTCCTACGGATCTCACAATATAGAACACTAGGGTTGAATGGGTTTGGTGAACCAGAATTCAAGAAATTTCTTACTGTAGGACACTGTTCCTTGTCGTGACCCTTTGTCCGACATCATGTACACCAAACCTCTTCGTAACTAGCTTTCCCTTTTTTCATATCGCGAAGCTCCAAAGCCATCTTTGCCAACTGCGCTTGTATTTGAGCGATAACAGAATTATCTTCAATGGGGGATGTTTCAAGCTTCATAGCAATTTCCAAAGGCTCCTGCTGATCCGCAACCTTCTATTGCATGAGTGGAGTCCTGATGTATGGTAACAAGGCTACGATGAACCATTCCTTATGTTGCGCTTGTCCAATGGTGAAACTGACTTGATTTAGCAGAACTTTGAACCTCTGGTCAAAGTCCCACACTGATTCTCCTCGCCTCTGCTAGATTTCCTTTAGCTCAGTGATACACTGCCACTCTGATTTTGGATTCTTAAATTCCTTTATCATTGTTGCTTTTATATCAGCCAAGACATGGTTCTGAGTGCTGAAAAACTTCATGAACCAGGTCAAAGCGCGGTCTCTAAAAGAAGTAACCAGCTGCGCTCTTTTTGTATCTGGATCCATAGTGTTCTTAGCAGTCCACACTGCTTCGCATAAGAACTAGAACTGTTCTGGATCCTCTGATCCAGTTCCTTTGAAAACAAGGAGCTTAATGTCATCATTCATATGGGCCATCGTGGTTCTAGGGGGGGAGGAAGGGGGACTGGTATTAGGTGGGGGGGAACTTACTGGGGTAGACTTACCTATGATTGGAATACTTGGGCTAGGGTTACTTTCAGACTGCGACGGGTTCTTAGGGATAATAGGTCTTCGCTGCGAGGTTACCAAAGGGTTTCCAACAGAAGGGTTTTCTTCAGGCTCTGAGGCTGCTGGACTTATGGGGTTAGGCTTGGTATTTTGACCTAGGGTATAGGACTCAAAATTTCTCTTGTACCTTTTGCCACTTCGCAGCAAACCACTTTGCTCGTCGAAGGTACTTTCACTTGCAAACATAGGTTAGTAATACTAAATCTAACAATCTGATTCAATGAGCAATATACCCTTTTCAGCCAATAGCATTTTAATTCTTAAACTAAATGAATTCAAGTACCTACCCCTTGGTCCTTTGAAGAATTGTCGTTCGGCTTCGCTGAAGGACGTACTTGTGTCAATGGCGAACTCCGTCACAAATGCTTCAAGGGTTCACGTTGTCCAGAAATCAATAGCGTGGGATATCTCGTTGTTCACCCTTTTCAATATATTAATTCTTGCAGGGGTCCAATTAGGAAAATGACCTTCTCAGAAGTTCGTCCTTCTCTCTATCAATCTGGATAACCACTGGTGCAACTCTATGTGGATACTACCAAAGAAAATTTCATAAACATCAGAAAAAAAAATACCTTTGTAAAAATTCGTTTGTGCTACAACGCGGATCTTTGTTCTCTTGCTCAGCAAAGTTCAAATAAGTCTGTTCGATCCAATCACCAATTTCTTGCATGGAGGGTCTCCAAAACATAGCCCTCGAGGCACGACGTAAACCCCTATTGAGAAGATACTGATTTCAACCGTCAACGGAACCAATTTGTTGGGCTATAGGGCAGACCCGGGTTTTATACCATTAACTTCGTACCAACAAAAGACCCACAGTGTTGTCCCTTTCGGCAACAACCTGTGAACAGGTTGTAGTCTCACCCGAAACAGCCATGGGGTGCCGCAGAATCAGGTTTCTGCAAGCAAAAGAGGGATATTACTGTACATTTAGCTTCTAACAAATGATAATCAGTAAATACAGAGCTTTGATATTACTTATTTAGCTTCGCGATTAGATAAACAAACAGTTCCTTGCTTAACCCTTTACTGGGAATTCACAGCGAAGTTAGTATTTTGCAGTGATCTTACTTATCAGTTATATATTTATCAATGCATAAAATAACATAACATCAACACAACAAAACCACAACACACGATATAACATGGTTCACCCCCAATTTAGGGGTTATGTCCACATAACTGTGTTTATTCAACTCTTTACAAAAACCATAGTTCTGATCTACGCACTCAGCTGCAGATCCCTTCAAGTCCTCAAAGCCACACACATAGCTACAGGCCTCTGTGCACACAGCTGCAAATATTCTTAATCACCCAAAATCCCTCTGCGCACACAGCTGCAGAGGTTGTCCATGCACACAACTGGGACTTAACCTTTCTTAAAACAAGCCTTAGATTCACATCAATACATCTTACATCAAAATCCTAAACTGAATTCTTTACAAGAGTTCTTATTTATAGTGCACTTATTACAAAACCATGGGCTTAAACCTTGGGCACCCCGAACCCTAAACCCTAGACTTAAACCATGGGTTTATAACAAAAAGAGGACTTTAACTTGACCCTGACACCCCTAAGACTATTTAGAGTCATAACTCTGCTTACAAACTTCCACAAAACCGTGGAGTTACCAAAATTAGGGACCATTAAGGTGCGTGCCCCAACACACACATTCAGTATTCTCTATGTCTTCTATCATGGATTCTGATATCCATATGCCAAACCTCTCACAGTTTGTGCATGCCACTCTTCTTTATGGTGCTCAACCCAATGAATTCTAGGATGTTTGCTTAGCCAAATCAAGTTCTTTTAGTGTCTTATCACTTACCATACTTGATCCCATGCACTTCTAGAGCTCCTCCTTTATTCGTGGCACTCATTCTCAGAGACTCCTTAAAGATTTTGAATATCACTACCTTTCCTCCTTACATTCTTCTACCACAGAGGATTATTTACTAGTATATTCCCATGAGTCTACCATTGTGATTATATGTGATATATTGGATTCTTTGGAAGCTAGAACAACCCATGGATCCCATGCATTCGCACTCTTTAATCCTATGCCTTCTCTATGTTCCTACATGATCACTTGCACACATCCTCTCTATGTAAATGAAGATGAAGACATTATAGATTCACTTGGACAATTATTTCACCTATATGGAGCTCATTTCATATCTAATGGTTCGAATTTCAAGTCATCTCATCATCTTAGAGCTGATTACAAGTCTCAAGATCCTTCAGTATTTCCTTCACATCATTGGATCTTAGTTGTTCTACATGGTCCTAGTTTCCGTCCTACATTTGTCCTTGATCCAGGTTAGCATATTTATCTTCTTCCCAAGAATATTAATATTCCTCTAGACATCAACATTTACGTTGGAGTAGCAGCAACACCAGTAGTTCAGCATTTTTGGTATTTCTTTTCATGTCCTTTCTTGAGGGAGGATTTTCCCCTTGAGGTTTTTCCTCTTTCCTCATTTCTTTGGTCAAGATAAATTGTAAAAGGGTGACCATAGCTTTGTTGTTGGGCCCTATATGCATATATATTTCTTATTAGTTCAGAGATATCAACATAAACTTAGTATTAAAGGGGGGTGTTGGAATATAATAAACTCACTCATAAAATAATTAATCATTAATTGATTAATTTCCTACCCACTATCTTAGATAGTTGGCATCCACTTGCACCTTAGATTCAACACTTGCCATCTATATCCTAGGAATGATTTATTTCTGATTCTTGGTTGTTCTTGACCACTTTATGGCCATCCTGAATTGGTAACTGCGCTTTAAAATAGATTCTGCTTTATTTTGCTTTATCTTCTTTTCTGTGGATAAGGTAAAGCTAGTCAACTAGGAAATTGACAGCGTTTGTTTCCAACCCATCCTCCATTGTTTTCTCTCCATATTATAGGATTAGCAAGTCTTTCCTTCACTCATCATCACTCACACATGCTATTTCTAATTCATGAGGTGCTTGGTAGATTGGGAAAGTGCTTTAGTCAACTATTGGGTTTATCATAATTAGTAAGGCTACTTTATGAGCTAGCTTGTGTTGTCTTATAGCAACTCATTTTTCCTTTATAAGGATGTATTAAGTATGTAATAATATCAATTATCATTTAATGATCATTCATTAATGCATGTTCATTAATTATTCTTCTTCTCTCCTTATGCTAATTCTCTACAGTTCTCTGTGAGGTTAATTGTGTGCCTAGATCCTTAGCCTGTTTATGAACTTCGTGATGCCATCAAGGCTTTAGAATTTCTACAAATTTCTTCCCCACAAAAAAAGGGTCTACTATTTTTACTCTATTATCATTGGCTGCACAAAATTGGGGGAAATATCACCAAATAGACTGAAGAGCTCTTTCTTGAATATAGATGTGAAATGAAATGCTATAGAGTATTGAAAGGAAATGATACATGCCTCATCCCTAAGGTTTTTTGTGAAGGGTATAGAAAAAAAGATATGCACGCTCATGATGTCTTTCTATGGCCCGAAACAAGAACATTGTGCATTGCACAAAAATACAACCAAGCATATTGTGACATTAAATTTCAAATAATTTAACATTGATGATTCAACAATGTTGGTCAAGAGAATTTGAAGACATTATGTTGTATATATCATAGTGTATGTAAATGATATGTTGATGATATGGGACAATGTAAGATACATTGTTTCCATAAATATAAAATTGAGGAAAGACTTTGATAACACATATTTGGGACACAGTATTAGAAAACTAAGGATGGTTCATACAAGGCAGGAAAATATATAAACTCTAGAAAAGTTATAAAATAAAGGATTCATCATCAAAATGGATATGTTATATGCCTTTGATTGGGTAAGGCACTACTTTATTTATGATATTCTCAACAGATTTGGTTTCTTTCACAAATTTATGTAGCTAATTTAATCTTACATAGATAATCCTTCGATCGATCCCCTTGTAAATGGGACACCAATTAATTATATCAAAGTAGTAGAGGAATAACACAAGGATATTGTTTATTTCCATTTCATTACATTATAATGGAAAATTCATTAAGTAAAATGCTATAAAATCATAGACAAGATGGAAATATTCTTGGAATCTCCATATGTAAATGAGTCAAAGAAATAAACCACTTTCAATTTGCGAATGACACCATTTTTATAGGAGGAGCCTCTAATGCTATAACCTCATATTCCAAATTGACCTTTAATATCTTCACTAATGTGATTAGGATATATATAAACAAACAAAAAAATGGATCTATAGATGAAACATCTCTGCAACTCTTATACGTAACCTTGCTAGCATTCTAGAATTCCATTTTGAGTTAAATTATAAATCCTTCAACTACTTAGGGATATCGATTCTTCATGAGAACACCAAATTTAAAAATTGGATTGAAGTGATCAACATAATAAATAAAAATCTTACCCAATGCAGATCAACATGGTCAAATCATTAAGGAATAATTTTTTTAACAAAAACTAAAAAATGATTTTATAAAACAGGCTGTGCACAGCCATTCATTATAGCAGTAGCATGGAAAGGTAATCTTGTAAGTCAAAATTGGTGCACAGTAGGATTAAGCTAAGAGTTCTCCAAAAAACTGCATACAAAACTCTACCAAATTAGTTGATGTCTCGGGTAGTATATACCCTTATATATTGTCTGCATAAGAAGAGACAGAAAAACATATATCCATAGAAAGAGAAGACTAAGGGTTGCCTCTGAAGTGTTTGGGATGCACTACTGATTCTTCCTCCATTGGGTGCTCCGCTTCTTCCGTTGCTCCATTCACTCTACTTCCCTGATTCATGGTTATCAAACGTTCAAGATTTTCCTGGATCCTATCGAATTTTCCCATCATCTCTTGCAGGTTACTTTCATTGTCATCGATCTGGGAGTCATGGTTACTGATTTGCAATGAAGTATAACTTACAGTTTCTCCCATGCTTTTGATTTCCCGAGCTATTTATTTGTTGTCCATGACTCCAATTGCAACCATCTCGTACAAGCGCCGCAGATTCTTCTTAATATCCATTATTCCTTCTTTATCTCCAACTTGAGCCATTTTCCCAGCTTCCATAGAGATCTCAATGCAAGCAAACTGGTTGTGTAAGGGACGAGCAGCAAGGACACAGTCTAGAGTTTCAGCCAAGGGAAAATTGAGAAGATGACTTAGAACAACAAGCTCCTGCTGCAACACAATAACTTTGTGCCTTTCAGTGTAAGCCAGTGTTCCCACAACACCCTCCTGCCACCCCGTGCAGAGACAACCCAAGACTCGTCTGAAACTACCAAAATACACAGACTTTAAACCCAAACCCGGGCCTGGAGACTAAAACGCAGAGGGGAAATTGCAATGGAAATTGGTGAAGGCAGCGAGAGCAAGCCTCTCCTTCACAAAAGAATGAGTAAGAGGGAGGGTTTGCCACAGGATTCCTTGCAGCCTCCCTCCTTCAATACCTATCACCACATTCAAGAGGATGTGCACTGCTTCAGGAGAACCAGAGAGGTCCGGAGCAGAGGAGAAATTCATGGTGCTGCGAGGAGATGGCATAAGGACGATAGAGCAAGCGTGCGAGGAACAATAACATTTAATCAAAGGCCTAAAGATATTAATGCCTGCTGAACTCGAGAAGTTGAGAGGACAGGAGGCAGACCACGCGGCCGAGGGAGAAGAGCTGACAGGATGGAGGAGTAAATGCATGAAGCCGTCGTGGAGGGAATGGAGGCCAGCTGGGTGGAGGTGATGCAGAGTGAGGTGAAGAAGAGAGGGGAGGGGGAAGAGGGAAAGGAGAGGGGGGTGGAGAAAGGGGTGGGGGGGGAAGGAAGGAGGGATAAGGGGAGGAAGAAAAGGAGTGGAGAATGGAGGGGGGGGCTAAGTGACTTTTATTGAAATGGAGGAGGGGTAAATTCTTTAGTAGAAGATTTTGATTATTGATAGGTCAGAAAGGGAGCTTCCAACACCACATTTAAGGAATGAATTTGAGGATGGGATGGTTTCCATCCTGGCTATAATGACCTTGTGGGAGAGAGGCTCCCACATTAGCTAGACTGTTTGCAGCTGAATTATTATGCCGAAGGATATGGAAAGCCTCATAGTTACTAGACATGAGAAGCTTGGCTTTTTCAAATAGGCATCGACATTTGATAGATCCAATAGGATATCCATTGATCAATTTGTAGATGACATGCCTAGAATCCCCGAATATCAAGGCCTTGTGAATCTTCTTAGTATTTAGTAGATGAAGGCCCTGGATAAGAGCCAGCCACTCATCTTCATTGTTGGTTCTGTTACCTAGCCCCCACGCGAAGGTTAGTTCTACATATCCTCCAGGATTCAAGAGAATCCCCCCCGCACCTGCCACCCCTGGATTTTTTTTCGAAGCACCGTCAAAAAATAAAGCAAATGAGTTTTTCTCCCTGAGCCAGGACTTAAATTCATGATTGGGAAAACGTAACTCCCATGTAAGGGACTGCCTAGGATGGCTTACCCTACCTGGGTTGCTTTTGGACTGAAGGGGGCTTCTCTCTTTCAGAAATTTTTTGCACCAAGAAAAATAAGGTTCAGCGATGGATTCCTGTGAGGGGAAGCTGATGTTGTTTGAGGCAAACTTTTCAACTATCATTCCTATATTTTTAGCTGCTATATAGGTCGGGATAGATTTTTTCTCTTTAAAGATGGCGCAATTCCTAGCTAGCCAAAGTTGCCAACAAAGATTCTTTGGGATAGAAGCCCAAAGGTGGCTTAAGATTGGTTTCTTACTAAGGGAATCAGGAAATTGATTAGACCAATCTTTGAAGAGCTGAACTGCATTGCCTGGGAGGTCTTGTCCAAAATTCGGAGGGAGAACTATCCTCCAAACTATAAGAGAGACTTTGCATTGAAGAAAAATATGGATGGATGTATCTTCAGCTGAATTACACAGGGCACATCGAGAAGGGCCAAGAATGCCTCTTTTCCTTAAGTTTTCAGTTGTTAATAGCTTTTTATGCAAGAGAATCCAAGTGAAGCTATTAACTTTAGGGATACTATCAGGGTGCCACACCTTCTTCCAAAGTCTCTCTATCATATTTGGTTTCGTGCTTATTTTCTCATATCCCTCTTTGACATTGTACTGCCCTGATTTACCCCATCCAAGCCGATCTTTAGCTGAGACTCGCGTTGGGGATATGCCATGGAGATATGAGAAAAAGGTGGTTGTTGCATTAGCCAGATGTGTTGGAGGAGAGAGCTCTTTCCAGCCTGACCATTGGCCCTTTGTGTCCCACCGAGAGAGATCATAAAGAGTGTTGATCCCTTGATCACGCACCCATTCAGATAGGGGAGCCAGTCCTGGAATCAAGGAGCAAGGAGGCTGTCTTAAAATGCTGTTGTTCCAAACATTAATTATTTTCCCATTCCCTGGGATCCAGTAGCAGTTTTCAATGATAATGTTATAAGATGCTTTGCACAGTTGCCATAGAGTGGTTCCTTTACCTGTCCAAGCACTGTCCAGCATTTTTGATCTGGGATTTTTAATATACTTTTTTCTGATAACTTCCTTCCACCATTCCTTTCTTCTCATCACCAGTCTCCAAATCAATTTGGCTCCCATGGCTTTGCTCATGTGCTCGGGGTCTCTGATACCTAAACCGCCTTGACCTTTGGCGCATTTGATCGTGTCCCATTTTACCAAGTGGAACTTCTTAGTCTGGACTTTCCCTCCCTGCCATAGGAATTTTCTAATTTCCTTACAAATGTTGTTAATAATATTCTTGGGAGCGGGGACCATCGAACTTGTGTAGATGGGATAAGAAGAGAGAATGGATTGAATTAGAACAGTCTTCCCTTCTAAATTTAGCCATTTTGACCCCAAGGATTGGATCTTATCCTTAATTTTTTGAACGACCGGGTTCCACATTGAGGAAATCAAGGATTTTTTAACCATAGGGATACCCAGATAGTTAAAATGGGTCCAATTAGGATTGGATTTGATTTGAAGAATTTGAGATATGCTGCGGAGAGTTGTTATAGGGCAGTTCCATCCATATATTTGACACTTGTTCAAATTTGCTGAGCTTCCTGAGGATTGGAGAAAAATTTCTTGAGGGCTGAGAAAGTTCCTTGCAATTTGAGTGGAAGCTATGCCAAGAAAGATAGTGTCATCTGCAAATAGGGCATGGTTGATGGGAGAGAATCCATCTCAATAGGACAGGCCCAGAAGAGAACCTTCAGCTTGGAGTTTGATCAATCTTCTGCTTAGGGAATCAACAACCAGGATATAAAGAAAGGGGGATAGCGGGCATCCTTGCCTCACCCATTTAGAAGCTTTGAATAAATCCGAGGGTCGTCCATTGATAAGAGGTGCTATCCAGGGGGAAGTTATGCAGGCTTGAATTTAGCTGATGAAAACAAAGGGAAACCCAAATCTTTCCAGAACCAACATGATAAAGGAGTGTCTCAATCTATCAAAACGTTGGCCAGGTCCAGCTTAATGGCCATCCCAGGCTCACCCCTTTTGGTGCTGCAGTGAATTGCTTCTTGAACCAAAATAATATTGTCACTGATTTTTCTACCTGACAGAAAGCCGCCTTGATTAGGAGAGATAAGGGAAGGAATGATTTGCTTAAGTCTCAAGGAGAGCACTTTGGAGAAGATTTTGTAGGAGGCGTTGCATAAAGAGATGGGTCGGAATTTTTTAATGGAAGTGGGGTTGGGCTCTTTAGTGATCAGGGCTAGGAAGGTGGAGTTGGTGGCTCCCGCCATATTTCCTTTTGCCATCCAAGAAATGAGGCGCATCAGATCTCTCTTGATGAGGGACCAAAAGGATCTATAGAAGCAGATAGGGAATCCATCCGGTCCTGGTGCCTTTTTTGGGTGGAGGCTCCAAATAGCTTTTTTAACTTCTTCTTCTAATATGGGGGATTCAAGACTAAGTTTTTCCTCAGGGATAATAAGGGAAGGAATGTCAGAGACCATTTGTTCCATGAGGCATTGGGAGACTGGCTCCTCATCATTATACAAGTGCTCAAAAAAGGTCCTTACCTCTGTGTTGATAGCCGCTTGCCCTTGAATGACTGTTCCATCTTCAGTTTTGAGTTCTCTTATTGTATTCTAGCGTTTCCTGTCCCTGCATTTATTTTGGAAGAACTTCATATTCTGATCTCCCCCTTTAAGCCAGAAGATGCACGCACGAAGTCTCCATCCCTCCTCTTCGTGCCTTAGGATTTTCTGGAGTTTTGATTCCAGTTGAATTTCCTTGAGGAGATGCTCCTTGTTGATCGAGCTTGCTTCCATTTCAGCTTGGAGAAGTTCCATATCCTTTATAATGATTTTCTTTTGCTCAGCGGGTTCTTGGAATTGAGTTTTTGCCCATGTTTTGAGAGCAACCTTCACCCTTTTCAGCTTCTGCTCCTAGGAGTATGCTGGAGATCCTGGGATGAAGCACCGCCAGGCTCCAGATATAATATCCTTGGCTTCTTCCGATTCCTACCATATCCGATTAAATCTAAATGGAAGGGGCCCCAAGTTTTCCACCGGCGGGAAGAAGAGACATATTGGTTTATGGTCCGACACAGCAGAGCACAAGATTTTGACTTCCAGCTGATGATTGAGGAGATGGGTACTGACTAGAAAGCGATCTATCCGGGCTATGATATGTCCAGGTCCCACTCTTCTATTGCTCCATGTATAGATGTCGTTTTCAGGTTTGATATCAGTGAGACCCCATTGAGAGATGAGATCTTGCATCCTTTCCCCATAAGGATCTCTTACCTTGGTTCTGCCTCTACGCTCCTCTACAGATATGGTGGCATTGAAATCCCCTGAAATGTAACAGGGTAGCAGCTTCTTGTCTTCACATTGCTCCTCTAGCGATGTCCAAAAGCTTTCCTTCTGTGAGTTCATGGTTGGGCCGTATGCATTCCCAATACAAAATTGTTCTTTTCTTTCTTTGTTTTCAAGTTTTAGAATAATCCAATTTATATTTTCAATAGTGGAGCTCAACTCGAACTCATCTGAGTTCCACTAGCATAGTAGCCCTCCAGAGGCTCCACTTGCACTGATGGCAAGGCCTTCCCCTTTTGGCCATATACTTTTGATGGTTGCAATGCTGTCTTCAGCTGATTTTTTAGTCTCCTGGATAAGAAGGATTGAGGCAGTTTCCATTGAATTGAACCTTTTGATAACTTCTAGCTTCTGCAAACCTCCCAAGCCTTTGTAATTCCAGGAGACTACTTTCATTATTTCCTGTGTTGTTTGAGAGCCTTGTCTTTCTCCTTTTTCTCCTCTTCCGCACTGAGAAGATATTTGTTTGCTTACAAGGTTTTTACTAGAAAGTTTAGATTGGCCTGCTTTCCTGCCGCCTTTTCCTTAGCTGCCTCTTGCTCTCTGATGATTTTGTTAGATTTCCTTCCCTTTCTGGAGAGGGGTTCTTGCTCTTCGATGGAGGTGTCTGTTATTTCTTCAAAGCTTTCTTTTACCCTTGATCACGTAGTGGATCCTTCAGAGTTTGTCGATGTGTCTTTCCTTTCCCTAAAGTGTCCAGAACCCTCTTCCCGATATTCCTGTTCCTGTTGCGGCAGGACGGTAGCCTGGGGCTCAGTATCTTGCTGTTGCTCCCTTTCAGGGTTTTCTTCCTGATTTTCTGCTTCTTGCATTTCAACTTCCAAGGTCTCAAATCTATTTCCGGGGGGGCTCTTTGACATGGGTATATATTGTTTTGAGGGCTTGGCTATCCTCTTTCCGCTTGCAACGTTCGATCCTTCACTTGGTGGGCTGTCTGAGATGGGTTTCTCATGTTTTTTACGACATGATTTTGCAAAGTGTCCATATTCACGACAGTATTTGCATTTGAATGGAATTTGCTCGTAATCTACTATTTGTAGATGACTCCATCCATCAATGGAGAGCATGATTGACTCTGGAAGACCTTTCTCAAGATTGACTTCAACTACTTAGGGATATCGAATTCCATTTTCCATTTTGAGTTAAATTATAAATCCTTCAACTACTTAGGGATATCGATTCTTCTTGAGAACACCAAATTTAAAAATTGGATTGAAATGATCAACATAATAAATAAAAATCTTACCCAATGCAGATCAACATGGTCAAATCATTAAGGAATAATTATACTAATAAAGGAATTTCATTTGACCCTCCTATTATACCAATGCTCCTAAATATCATCCCCTATGAGTACAATGCATCAAATGATCTCTATCATAAGAAAATATATTAGGTAGGGAGGAAAGAACATAAAAAATAAGTCTCACTTTTTCAATTGGAAAATAATCACTACCACCTAAGAAATGGGGGGACTCAAGCTTAAAAAACCCCTCTCTCATGAATAAAATAATTGAAGCTGAAGTTTATGGAGGTTAACCACCAACCAACCAAAAATAGCTTCCACGGGTATCAAATAGCCTTACCAAATTCAAACAATATGAAATATAGACACAAGAATAATAAATAAATGGAGCTATTCACTTTATAAAATAAAATTACACATTTTTTATGAAATTTCATGTTTCCCAAATCAGTGTCACAATATCCAAGGAAGGAACTCTAAAAATTGCATTGACAAGTGAAAGAGGACTATTCAGATAATGTGAACTTAGAGGATAAGATAGAAATACTAAACACCCTTTGATTCATGATTTATGAAGCTTTCATGAATCCCAATGCACTCCTTTAATTGAGGATTCCATCAAGGGTTTGTGGCTAAAAATCCTATGTCAAATTTTAGGGTGGACTAGAAATATCAAATCATGTTTGATTCACTGATTATAAGGTTTTGTGTATCTAAATGAACTTCCTTAGGAGAGGATGCTCTCTAGGTTTTGTGGCTAAAATCCAAGGGTAAAGTTTATGGGTGGACCAAAAAGACAAGTTCATGATTAATTTTGGATTTTTGAAATTACTTATATTAGGGATTTTCCAACTATAAATACTTATATGTAAAATAAAATAACATACATGTAAAATTTTATAAAAAGAGGATAGTTTAAGGATAGGGTATTAGGTTCTTAGCTCAGAACCTAGGGCTATGAGATATTGAGGATAACATCCATCTTCTTAATATGGTTTCCAATACTTGGAAGTAGGGAAAAAATAGAAACCATAAAATATGTGGAAATTTAACCCAAGAGATAGAACAATTACACTCACAAAATTGGTAATCAAACATGCAAAATTAACACCAAAGGAGACTGGAATTGGAGCATAAGACTAATATTTATTGAGTAAGTGTAGAATATCAAAAATTATGAAGTAATAGGATGTTGTAATATATAATTACATGATATATTTTAATGCATAAATATTCCATTTGAAATAGTCAAAAAGCAAGCTTACCAAAACTAGTCAAATCCCCCATAGGTGCATAAAGCAGTTTCCAAATCTAGGTATATGCTCATGAATTGGCTAAGTCAAGTGGGAAAGATAAAGAGGGATGGAAAGAAAACTCATACATTATTTTATTTGTAGAAAAGGAGGGAGGATGATGTGGGAAAAAAACAAGGCAGTTACCACTAGTCTAGCTTTTCCTTTGCCTTAAATCAGAAATAAAACAAGGCAGCTTTACAAAAAAAATAGATATGCACTTTGGAGAATCTGGAATAAAGTAGACATGCTAAAATGGGTTTCCAGGATGTTTCCAAAGCACTCCATGAATCATTTTTTGCATGTGTTTACTTCTAGGACATGTAAAAGGCAACTAGCATAGAGTGGAAGCTAGGAAACTAGGTAATAAGAAAAAAATGATTAAATTAATGTCTAAGGTAGGTAACTATGGGTTGATTATTATAACACCCACCCTTGAGCCTGAATTTATGAGTAAATATCAGAAAAATATAGGGCCTAGCAAAAGGCTTAGTCACCCTTTACATACTGCTTGTCCATACAACTAAGGAAAGAGGAAAAAACCCAGTGGGAAAATCCTCCCTTAAACATGGACATGAAAACAAAATTTGGAAATATTGTCATCAATCATTCTTCACAGGATGATCAGAAATCCCCAATAGTGATTTGATATTGCTGAATGTCTTCTCACAAAAAACTTTGGTGAATATGTCTACTACTTGTTCTGAAGAAGCACAGAAGAGTAGATGAATGGTACCATCATGCACAAGCTATCTGATGTAGTGCATATGGATCTCAATGTGCTTGGTTCGCTGTCTCTAAACTGGATAATTGCAGAATTGAATGGTTCTCTGATTATCACAGTAGATAATATTTTAAAACTCTGATTCGAAGCCGCATTCTCCAAGTATTCCCTGCAACTACAAACATTGAGTTGTTGCATTTACAACTCCTCTATACTCCGCTTCTGTAGATGAGAGTGCTATGGCACTCTGCTTCTTGCTTGACCAATTGATTGGTCCTTATGCAAGCATGAACACATATCCTAATGTATACTTTCGATCTGTGTTGTCACCTTCCCAATCACTGTCAGTAAACCCAATCAAATCAAGATCAAATTTTGCTTTGTAGAAGGTCCCATGAGTTCTTGTTCCTTGAACAAAGTTTAGGATCCTTTTGGTTTCCCTCCAGTGGATCTCATGAGGATGATCCATGTATATTTAAGCCACACTAACTGGATAAGATAAGTCAGGCTGAGTGTGTGTAATATAAAGCAAACACCCAATCAACTACCTATACAGTGTATTATTTACCATAGGAGAAGAACCTGCTTCTTCAAGCTTAACTCCTCAAAGGAAGGGAGTCTTGCTTGGATTGAAATATTTCATGTTGAAATTGTTCAAAAAATATAAGGCATAATTGGACTGATGTACTTTGATTCCATGTTGGGATTGAGCAATTTTGAGACCCAGGAATTGGCTCAACAATCCCAAATATATCATAGAAAATGCATGGTTCATTACATCCTTCAAGGAGGCAATATCTTTCTTTGAACTTCCTGTAATCAGAAGGTCATCCACATACAAGAAAATAATCATCAAAGAACCATGAATCAGATTCAAATAGACATTAGGATCATACTTGCATTGAACAAAACTCAATGACAGTAGAAAGCCATCAATCTTGGCATACAAAGCCCCAGGGGCTTGCTTGAGCCCATACAATGATTTTTTTAACCTACATACTAAAGATGGATTAGAAACAAACCCTTCATGTTGCTTCATGTAAATATATTCAGTCAGATCTCCATTTAGGAAAGCACACTTCACATCCATGTGATGTACCTCCCACTACTTCGAAGCTGCAATGGCTAAAGCTAGCCTTATGGATTCCATCTTTTCCATTGGTGAAAAGGTTTCATTGTAGTCAATACCATGTACTTGCGAGTAGCCCTTGGCTACCAATATTGCCTTATATTTCAAAGGTGAACCATAAGCAGCAAACTTAGTCTTGAAAACCCACTTACATTGAACTAGCTTCCTCCCTAGGGGAAGATCAACCAATTCCCAAGTGTTGTTCTTCTGGAGCGAGCTGGATTCTTTTTTCATGGCTGTTTTCCATCTTGTATCATGTGCTGCCTCTTCATATTTCTATGGATCTGATTCAACCATCAGACACCACTTCTTAGCAAATAGAGGATCTTTCACACAAAGGACACTCTCAAATCGAGATCTAGTCCTCCTAATGTCATTAGGATTTCCATCTAGTTCCCCAGCTACATGAATGGTCTTTGATGCCCATTTTGGTATTTTAGGACTATTAGGATCTACAATAAAATCATAATTATCAGACATATCAGAATCAGCAAAATCATTAGCCTCTTCACTTACAATCAATGGATCTGGTGGTGAAGAAGACTCTCCAACTTCAACTGCTACTAAAGGCTCTTCTCAGAACTAAACAATTATTTTAGTGAAGGATTTGTTAGTGCTCAAGTTGATCAGCTTGTACCCTTTTGAATATTTAGAATACCCAACAAATAGGCACTCTTGGCTTTGGGGCTGCAAAGCCTTTCTATTTTCAGTTGGAATTCTATCCCAAGCCTTTGAGCCAAATATCTTGAAATGCATCACACCTGGCTTGTGCCCAGTCCAAGCTTCGAAAGGATTCATACCATAAAGATTCTTATGAGGCACCCTATTCTGCATGTAGGATGCACATTTTATAGCCTCGGACCAAAAATTTGGTGGAAAAGTCTTATCCTCCATCATGCAGGTTGCCATCTCCTTCAGTGACCTGTTCTTTCTCTCAGCAACACCATTTTGCTGTGGTGTGTAAGGGATCAAATGGTGCATATGGATAAGTGCATCTTTACAATACTAAATGAACTCAGACTTGACATACTCACCACCATTGTTAAATCTGAGGATCTTGAGTTTCCTCCTAGAATGGTTTTCAACCAAGGCTTTAAATACTTTAAAGAGATCAAAAACTTGAGACTTGTGCTTTAGGAAGTGAACCCAACAATACTTGGAAAATTCATCTATGAAGGTTAGTGCATATTTGTCTTGAATCATGCACATATGAGGGAATGGACCAGAAATTTCATTGTGGATCAAATCAAGAGGTGCAGAGGTTCTCTCATGACTATATCTCTCATATTTGTGCTCTGGGTGTTTTCCTAGGATACAACCTTGACAGACTCCCTTAGCAAACTTGATCTTTGGTAACCCTATGACCATATATTTTTCACTAAAATTAGAAAGATACTTGTAGTTAAGATGGCCAAATATTTCATGCCAAAGGTTGCTTGCATCATTAGCATGAACCAGAAGAGCAGAGGGGTTTGAGTAGGGTAGAAAATGGGAAAACATGTATACCTTCAAAGTGTGACCAACAACACCTTTTGCTATGACTTTACCATTCAAAATCTCAGTGATTTCAACATCATCAAGGGAGAATATGACCTTCTTTGGAGACCTAGTGTGAGTCATCTGATACACTGACAAGAGATTATATGCAAGACCTGGAACATACAACACATTATTGAACTTGCCATGGTCAATATCAATCCTTCCCTTCCCCAAACTGTCAATGAGAGAGTCATCTCCCAAAACCATAGGTGGACCTTTCAAAATGTCAAGAGAGAAGAATGCCTCTTTTATCGAAACCATATTTCTAGAAGCTCCAGAGTCTATGCTGAAGCTAAGTGAGCTTGATGTGCCAGCAACCAATGCATGTACTCTCTCTCTGTCCTCCAAATTTGATCATCCTTCCATCTTCTTTGAGAAATAAGGAAGGGATATGTTATTCTTCTCCAGGATTTGGGTCAACGTGTAAATTTGCTTCTTCAAACAAGAGATCTCAGGATGATAGCCCTTACTGTAGTATGTGTACTTGTTCATTTCACCTTTGTTCTTCTTCTTCTGGGAGTTCTTCTTGGAACCTTGGGGCTCCTCTTGAGACTTGTTCTTGTCTCTCTTTTGATCAAGTGGATTTTTAGATTTTTTATTTCTTTTTGAATCCACCCTTGAATCTCGAGCAACCAAAGCTTGGTCCTTGGAAGGTTTGATGGTGCCCATCATCACCAACTTATCTTGTTCCTGTGTGAGGGATTCCATGAACTATGAAATCTTAGGCATCTTCCAGGCTCGAGCTGGAAACTTGGTGGCATGGAAGGTAAAAAGAAACACTGAATAGTTAGGTCCAAGCTTAGACAGTATGGCCAAAACTATTTTCTCTTCCTTCTTTTCGATCCCACACTGCTTTAGCTACAAAACAAGGGATTTAAACTTGGAAAAGTAGAGTTGCAAGGATTCGAAGCTAGTGGGACTTAAGGAGATCAAATTATTCTTGATTTGATGTCCTCTCATCTCATCTATCTTTCCAAAAATCTATAAAAGATTCTCCCATACTTCATTAGGTGATGTAAATCCATCAAGATGGAAGAGGAGGTCTCTTGAAATGCTCAAACACAAAAGACCATAGGCCTCATCCATCATGTTGTGCCATTTGATTTTCTCTGCAGCTGCATTGGGATTTGCCTCAGTTTCCATAATCACCATGTAAATACCTTTTTCTCTCAAAAATATCTCCATCTCATCTTTCCACTCAAATAAATTGAATGGAATCAAGATGATCTTCTGAGATTGGTCCATAGATCAGAAACTATGCCCTTCAGTCAGTAGAATATGCTCCCAGTCAAGATGTTGAACCTGAAATAGAAATATGGAAGGATATAAATTGATCTACAAAGGCTCTGATAGCATGTGGAAATTGAACCCAAGAGATAGAAAAATTACACTCACAAAATTGCTAATCAAACATGCAAAATCAACGCCAAAGGAGACTGAAATTGTAGCATAACACTAATATGTATTGAGTAAGTGTACAATAGCCAAGCTTATGACATAATAGACTATTTTAATATATAATTACATGAGATATTCTAATTCATAAATATGTCATTCGAAATAGTCAAAAAGCAGGCTTACCAAAACTAGTCAAATCCCCCATAGGTGCATAAAACAAATTCCAAATCTAGGTATATGATCACGAATTGGATAATTCAAGTGGGAAATATAAAGAGGGATGTAAGCACAGCTCATACATGCTTTTATTTGGATAAAATGAGGGAGGATGATGTCGAAAAAACGCAAGGCACTTACCACTAGTCTAGCTTTTCCTTTGCCTTAAATCAGAAATAAAACAAGGCAACTTTATAGAAAAAGCAGATATGCACTTTGGAGAATCTAGAGTAAAGAAGACATGCTAAAATGGGTTTCCAGGATGTTTCCCAAGTGCTCCATGACTCATTTTAGCATGTGTTGACTTCTAGGACATGTAGAAGGCAACTAGCATAGAGTGTAATCTAGGAAACTAGGTAATAAGACAAAAATGATTAAATTAATGTCTAAGGTAGGTAGATATGGGTTGATTATTCTAAAAAAATATACAATTCCAATCCCAATTGAAAAATTGAGAGCTCATTTGTATGAAGGAATCCTCAAGAAAGTAGACAAAATTCTTGAAACAAATTCTTACCTTATTCAAAAGCACTTCAAGAATGACATTAAACGAGGGTTAGGAGATAAAATTACCAACATTAAACACAAATGAGAAATGATATGTACCTTAGGTCTCCTTTGAGCATGTGTTATGACAACATTTCCTTTCATCCACTTACCATGTAATTACCAAACCCTGAAAATCCACCCATTTACCTCTATGCAAGATAGAAATAAATCCAAAGAGCAGTGTGCACTATCTCAAATAACAAAGAGAAAGATAAAATAATTCACAATTTGAACCATTTCCCATGATTTATAAATGAGGTGTGTATGTCTCATTTATATGACATGGCCCTCAACCTATTGCCAAATTAATCCCACAAAGTTAATGATAAAATATAAAATTTTAGGTTATTGCACCCACAAATTTTAGGTTAACGCACCCACAAATGTCTAGATCCATTCTCAAATTACCTTAAGTATATGCAAATTAATTGTCTAAAACACATTGCATTTGGCTGTGATTAGACCATGAAATAAATATCCCTGTGATCAAACTCCATGGCTCTATATGGACCTATAAAACCAGAACAAGACAATAGTGTCGATCATATCTAGTTTTTCTGAGTACCGTTACCAATTTGTTTCACAAGGGTGGATATTTGATCACATATATTATCTCTTGGTTTTTTAAACAATAAACCAAATGGAAGTAGTTATACATTCTTGCATATATATATAATTCCATTCATCATATTGTTATTGGTGATGTATGTCATCGACACCCACTTTTTTTTTTCTTCATGCCTTAGCAAACATCAAGGAAGCATGGGAGAACTGGGGACAAAATCTAAAAAATGAAACCACACTATTGGTTCTGGGAATGTCTGGAACAAATATATATCATGTTGTTTTTTAAGTCACTACCTTGGGAACCATGCTTGACTTGGCCAACTGGGTTGACTAGGTCAAAGTACCCAAACAGAAGGTGAGATATTACATCAATATGATCATGTAAGCATCTAGTGTAAGAAATCCTCCAATGGTGTATATCAAAACCAAGCTTGAATCAAATCATTCATAATCATGGTGATAAATAATAATAATAATAGTAAGATATACCTGTGCTTCTAAATAATCTCAATTTTTTTTGGAAGTCTGCTTCTTCATGCCATACTTACAAAGGGTAAACAATGTGTCATTGATGGATGAGGATGGAAAACAAAGGCTAAGACAAAGGGTAATGAATTTACACTGACTTCGACTTTGTGCATTAGAGGAAATTTCAACTCAAAATGGGCCTCCTAAGGAAAATAATAAAATAATAAAATAATATTTATTAATTTTGGAGGAACAAAAGAAAAAAACTAATTTTTTTTATCGTATTTTTGACATATTTCCTGATCGAAATTTGAGTAAAAAAACAGGGATATATGTCAAAATATGAACAAAAAAAGTAGTTTTTTATGATACCTATCCCCAAATTTATATTAAAAATTTGTTTAATACCTATACAGTATTTAAATCAATTTCATTGGCTAGTATTTAAAATTTAAATCAATTTCATTGGCTAGCACATGATGACATGGAATTTGAATTAGGGATGTAAGGCCCATTTTGAGTTGAAATTTCCTCTAATGATCTGTCCAAATAATGACAAGTACACAAAACCAAAGTGACATGTGCATGATAGATAAACAATAAATAATGGCGGTGTCTCACAAGTGGATGGGTTGATATGAAAAGTGTCCATTCAAATTTAGCAACATGTCTATGACTCACATCGAAGCTAAATATCAAGCTCTGTGAGGATCTTTTCTAGGACCCTTTTGTTGAGTACACAAGAAACTGTAGTGAATATATCCTAGGGGACACTTAGAATTAGTTGTCCCTTAGTCCTTATCACATCAAAACCTTGAGGATCCATGAGGAATTAATCATTACATCTAAATAATATGGCCAACAGTATTTAGATTTAGCATTTGTTTATCCACTGCCTTATTTGGGCCTTCAACAATTTCACTTCATATCCCTTTTCGATTTGTGGGCTTGCATTTTCATAATATATACGATATAACATATAATGCATGTAATGATGTTAGACATACTGCTTCAAGTTTTAGCTGACAACATTTTGGGCAACTAGGGGGAATATCCACAGTCAGGACCAAACATCAAGTCCAACCGACCAGAGAGGTCAAGGATTCAAAACCCAAAACCCAACTCTCCTAAGCTTAGGAAACAACACCAGCGAATTCTCCTAGCCCAGAAGGATCAAGGTGTTGGAAATATTTGTTGCATAACTCAGAGCCGAGACACAAAACAAAACAGGATCCATCATGCATAGAGGTCAAATGGGGAAAGGATCTTCAATCTCACAAGTCTCAAATAGTCTAAGTCACATGATAAATTTACAATGGATGAAACTGAATGGACAGGGACAAGTGATGCATGGAATCAACATAGCACTAAGGTTTACTATTTGTACAAGCATGGTATGAGCAACAGTATTCACATCACATCCCTTGATTAGTCATAACATAGGTTAAAGAAATAATACATGTAAACATAGCTAACCATAATCATCATAACATGAAAAGAATAGGTGTTTGACATACATCATAGAGAAAAATAAAACCAAAGAAGTGTATACTTGATCTCACCATATATACCTATCTCCAACTGATAAGCCCCTCTATAATTCTGTGTACCAACTCTGATCTACTACTTTTCTCTAATGAACTAGATCATTACTGAAATCATCTCAATGGGACTCTTGAATCTCAATCCTGGAAAGGAAACTCTGATGAACAAGGTTATGGAATGGCTGAAACTGTAATGATCCATGCTAATACCCCATGTGAAAAGTAGTATGGAATAAAATAAAATATAAGTTTGTATGTTGCATCATGGTAACCCAAATGTAAAATGTATATGTAATAAAATTTGGCTCCAACTGGGACAAGTTCTCTAATGAAGATAGTGCTTGAGAACCTCAGAAATATCTGGTCCGTAGCACCATAAGCAACGAGAAATCAAAAACTTCCAACTTTATACTTACTTTCAAGATATTACCTATTACTTGCGCACATGGAAGCAAGAAATACCAGAGTAGCATGTATGGGAAAAATATATGCAGAAATAAAATGGCAGGAGATAAATGCTGAAAAATAAATTCTAATCTAATCATTTTAAATGCAGTAAAAGACAAAACACAGAAAAACTCAGTAACTAAAAGACTCATGCATCAATTAGACAGAAAACAAACTTAACTACTACTCAAAGAGATAATTAAATCCTACCTACTCTAACTGATGGTAAAAATATAATGTGCTAAGTCATGTCAGGGACATAGTCCCTTAAATAAACTTTATTCGCAAGAATTTTGAATCTATGACCATCTTCAGTAGATAAAAAATACATATTTCCTTCAAATAATTCTACTATTAGTGGTCCCATCCAAAGGTTTCCGGATTGTATTGATATATGATTAAATGCACGATTCTCTACAATCACCTTATCACCATAGGAATACCTAGGTAGGTTAACTGATGAAGAAACAATTGGAATATCTCGGGTAGGTATTAGGGAGGCATCAGAGTTTCCTTTGGTATGGGGAAATGGAATTGTCCTACTTCTTTTAGGTATAGCTTTAAAATGTGGACGATCCCTGTCTATGGGAAGGGCAATTATTCCCACCAAAATCTCTCTTATCTCCCTTCTTAGATGGTTGTGATGAATCTAAACCTCCTCTGGGTGTGTTGACACTACTTTAACTATTTCATCCACAGTCCATAAATATTAGAAAACTTCATCAATATCAATTGCAATGGGAGAAATGGTATTAGAATGATTGAATTTCTTACTAGACCCTTCTCCATGATGCATAGGTAGTTTTCCTTGGTCCAATACTTTTTAGGAAAAGAAAGTGTCATTATTATTAGATGAATTGTCTGTTTGGTGAACCACCCATTGTCTATAATTTAAGGAAAGGATGATATTCTGGAAATATGGTGAGGAATTTTTCCTACTTTTATTTTATTCCCCTCCATAACCTCCTTCCTAGAATGGGTGTGTTGACACACAATCAGTTGATATAAGTTCATCGGAATATCTATCGACACCCTTTGACGCAATCTTCCTAAACACCGGCCTAGATAGGTATTACCCTATCCAACAACACCTGCAAAGTAGATACAGTCTCACTTGAGATGATTAAGGGAGGGTTTCTAAAACCACATTTCCACAAAAAGGAAGAGTACTTTTTCATTGTTCCTATTCTATCGTAGTTCCATTCAAATATCCATTGCTTAAGCGCATCAATCAGAACATTCACTTATAATTATTATAATTTGACATCACACTGACATGATTCAAATTAACCTAAAAAATACATAATGTATTAACCTAGTAATCACCATAATACTTTGCATCATTCGAATTCAAACAGGAAAAATCATAGATTGCACCATTTTAAATTTACCATAGAAAAATACAAGGATTTTGTAATAAATATTGTCTTATATTATCTTCAAATATCATAAAATATTACTTGGTCAAAATCCTTAGACCAAAACACATTCAACCGTAGATCAATAGATTACAAAGCAAACCTATCCTATGATGATATTCTCCCCATATTTCTTATCTTATGAAGTTTACTTCTAATTCTATTTATAGTCTTACATCGTTACAAAAATTTCCACATGGACTGACTCTCTATCTAATTTTCACCAAAACATCTAACTAATGCGACCAATACAACCAAATTTGTTGATATCTTTCTCCTGCGCAGTTGACCTTTCCACTTTTTGATGTCTTCTTTGTCACACCTTGCTCACTTGAGCCCCTTTCCAATAGGACCCCCCAAAAAATTTGTGGCTCTCCCTTATGCAACTTCAGTTGGACATTATTGGTTCATTCAAATTTTGCAGCCTGAAACTCTCATGCTCCTTACGAACTTTTTCAACTACATCCCTGGTTTTTTTGCTGAGTGTTGCACATTCCTCCACATTTTATTTAGTTCAATGCTCGTCAGATAGTTGTGCCACTTTAGCACATGCTTCCTTGGTTTTTGTGAGTCCCTCCACAGCTTTAAGCTCTCACTATTTTTTAGTTCCTTGGAATTCATATAATTGAATAGTCCTCCATTGATGCATTTCCCATGCCTTGTTGACTCAGTACTACAATGATTTCAACTCAGTCTCCTTAGTTGCCTATAAATTTGGGGGCAATGTCTTGAGTGACTCCTTCAGATTCTGCAGCTACACTTCTACCTTGCTTAGTTGTAGACCTAATTGTTGCAAATTTTCATCTTGGATCATGCTCATATAGAATTGTGTCGTTTCTTCTACAATTGCTTGGGATTCTTTCTCCAGCTCCTCTATCTGCGTTGCCACAGATTCTATTTTACTCTTCCGCTTGGCTAATTTGTAAGGAGGGGTAATTGGTACTGTGGATGCTTGCAAATCCTCATTTTGCTTCTTCAAATAACTGACTACCTATCCTAGTAACACTAAGTTCACCTCCAAGAACCTATTTGGGGTCTGAGTTGGTAGGCGATATGTATGTGCATGGTGCGCAACAGGAACAGATCAAACAATATTGCGCAAGGAGAAGAATTCGACAAGTGGTTGGCTTGGTTCTATTTTTGTATTTTTTGGTCTGAGCTAGTTAGAAAATAGTTAGAAGTGAACCATTTTGTAAAGGAAGAAGCCTATATAAAGAATTAGAAATGTAGTAGGAAGATATCGATTAATTATAGAGTCATAATCGAATTTGTCTTAATCAGTCTTTTGTATGTGCTATTTCGTTCTGAGGCTATGGACCAGGAGATGTATTTTGGAAATATGTATTGATTTACGAAGTAATACAAACTGATGTTGAGGTAAATTTCATGTGTTTTGTTGTGATTCAATGTATGATCTTATGATTATTGCTTTATTATGATGCAATATGAATGAATTGTGGTGTGATCTGATGTTTTAATGTTTTACTTATGATAAGAAGTATCTGCATATTGATTGGTTTCTTATATGTCAATATATTCCATGTGTAAAGAAATGTTGCAATGGTATATCTGATATAATGATGAAATATTGCATGTCGATATCCTTTCTGATAGAAAAGTGTGACGTTAGATCTGATCTAGTGGTGAATAAATGATGCAATAACACTTAGTTCTAAATATTTGGGTAATAGTATGACTAAGAAATATTACGCACAAGTCCTCTTCCCCTCTGTAGAAACTTGGTTTTTATAGCTCTCCCTCAAACATATTGGGTTAGACTTCATCTTCTTTGCAGGGGTTGCTGGACAGGGTAAGACCTATCTAGGGTGGTGTTTAAGGAGATCGTGATGAAAATGGGTGTGAACAATTTGTAAACCCATGTCGAATGAAGTGCATCAAAAAATGGCTATGTTTCTGGGACCTTAGTGTGAGAACGAAGATGAGATGTTGTGTCATCTAGCGAAGCCAGAGATTCAAGACAGGTTCGATAAGAAGGCCCAAGAATTCATAGCAAACAAAAACCAGATTTTCAGATTTTCGATAGAAGTGTGAATGGTAAAGCACATCTATTTTGATATCCATGAATATTTCTTCATTGAATTCCTGATTATATTGTACAAGTGGTCGTCACAATTGAGCTACTGAAATAGAAATTTCTAAGGAGTAGAACCTACTGGTTGGACCCCTGAACTAATCCAATGACTGAAAGATGTAGACAACCAAGCATCAAGGGTTGTTGAAGTGTGGATTGAAAACATATTCGAAGGATATATCACTGTTTTTGTTGTCGATAGAGTTAAATCCTATAGTGACATGGAAAGGGAATTCTTCCAAGGACCAAGAGGTAGGTTTCTATTGTCGTTGCAATTATGGATTAAGATGATTATTTGTGAAAACATTATATTTAAGATGAACTCTGACGAGTAAATCCATTTCTTGCAGAGGTCGAGGTAATGCAGAGATACGAGTTGGATGGAATGATACAGGGTATATAGATGGGAGTGATGATGAAAATATGAGTGCAATCGATGAAGAATGCGGTCTTCTGTGAAGTGGGGTGGGGTTCTAAAAAGAGAAGAGGTAGAGGACTGAGGAGAGTCCTTGGTGAGACTAGATCAAGAAACTATGAGAGAATATCACAAGGTAATAAGAGACCCTATGGTGATGAAGAACACAAACAAGATACACCCAATCCCGAGGAAGGAACAACCTAGAGAAACAACGTACCTACACCTCTATGCACTGCACCACATTAAGGAAGAAAGATTGAATCATGACAAGATTTCCTAATGTGTCACAGTAGGGGATCAACAAACATAAGAAGAAGGCCTATAATGGTGGGTGATGATGTAAAACTTCCTTTATTCCATGGGAATGGGACTGAATATCCTAAACAATATTGGTTTCTCTGTGAAGTGGTATGGACTATGAAACAAGTCCAAGATGAGGAAATTAAGAAGGGACATATTGTGACAACTTTCTGAGGTCGTGCACTAGATTGATATATGAAGTCTATAAAAGTTCCAATAGGGATTCAGTAGAATCCTTTAGCACATATTAGGAATGGGTTGATTGAAGAGTTCCAAAAACCTAAATTTGAGTCACAGTACATTATTGAATTGAAGGAAATCAAGCAGTATATGAATGAGTCCATATGGGACTTCGATCAATGATTCAAATAGATGATGGAGAAAGTTAATTTCGAAATGAGAGATGTGCAATACAGATAATGGTTCATCACAACATTGGAGCCACACACATTAATACCATTAATGAAGCAAAATATTGGGACACAGACTGAAGTGCTTAATATTGTGATGAAGCTGGAGGGTTCACCAGTGGGTGAAAATGGAGTTGAAATGAATCATATCTAGTCGTAACTCATGAATTTGATGATTTAGTTACAAGATATTAATAAGGGAAAATATAGTCATGAAGAGGTATGTTGTACACAATCTCACAAGAAAGGAAATCGTAAGGATCAATGCCCGAATTTACGCTATTACATACATTCTAGTGCTCAAAATTGATTAATTCAAGGAGGTTTACCATGGTGTCACATCTATAAAACTTGAGGACATCAACACGAGGAATTTGTGTATATCCAAAAGGTAGTATCGAAACCTGCAAATTTGTTCTATACTTTTTGTCGCTCTATTGTTCATAAAGAAAAGGATTGTAGAGAATATGACTTGCTCTAAGAAAGGGCAATGGATACATATTACATGAAGGGAGAATATAACTAATCGAGATAAAGGAAGAACCCTTTTGCACTCCTCACTCAAAGTTTGATATGCAGCAAATTTCTCCTCTGCATGAACATGGGAATGGTGGGTAGGGGATGAAACTTATGTTCATATTTAAATTCTAGAGGCCTATTACGAGGCCCATTATTAGAGAAAATAGATCCACCCTTGATCTTTCTCTCTTCATACTGGGAGCCAATGTTGCTCCCTTCTCCATCTTTAGTACTGTTGAAGCCTCAGTTGTGAATGTGGCTGAAAAGGGTGTCTAAGACTTGCAACACATGAAGAAAACCTAGTCAAAGTATTCAAGCAATCCCACAAAAGTATTTCTTTATCCTCTAGTTGTTCAAGGTAGTGATCTCCCATAGATATTGAAATATCCTCCACTGGATTTTAAGAGTTTGATCCACAGAGGATCTATTTCCCAAGTTGGAAGACAAGGTGGGTGGTGTGAGAAAAAAGAAACTAGGATCTAACTAGTAAAAGGAAACATAATCTAAATCTAGGCTATTTGAAGAGTATATTGAACTGATTTGCAGGTGAACCAGAGGTGAAAAACAGACAAATAACTTCACCTAATTAACAAAAATGTAAATTATATTAATAAATTATCACCTAGCTTACACCGAATTAATAAAAATCAATTGAAAACAACCTAAAATTATATCATTCACAGTCAACCTGCATAGCACATGTCAGTTGAAAAACCAACATTTCTTGTTGTAAATTTTCACTGTTCAATCACTTGCAGAAATACATAAATACAGTTAAAATAATAAATTCCTTAAATATTTGTCAATGCATTAATCAGTAACAAAGAGATATCTAGGTTATGAATAAACACATTTATTGATTGCAAGTAAACCACAGCATCATCTATCCATTCGAAACAAGAAAAAATGAGATCTGCCAAAGAAATTCAATCAGATAATTGACACAAGATATGAAATAACAATACTACATAAATTCAAAGTTTAGCAATAAATGACGTAAACCTCAGGAAAAACAGAGGTGTTTTTTAGCCTCTTGTACCAATATTTTCTTCTCCAAAAGTCCCCTAAAACATTCAAAAACTACCTCTTAAATAATTATTACAAAAGAATGAATTTCCCTCAAAAGGGGATCAAAGAATCTAAACAAAACTAATATCCCAGAAAATTACTCCATATTTTCCATATGCCTAACAATTCCTCAATATTAGGGTAGCTAGTGGATTCAATGCCAATTTGGGCATTGCACTTGTGATCTTCTATTTCATTTTTATCTAGCTTATGGAAAAAACAAATATAGATGTGGATTTTCCCTTCAACTACAAATGGTCATTTTATTAACCGATCCACATCATCTATGCTGACATGATCAAGCTCCCTGATCTTCTCTTCCGCTTCATCTCTTTGCTGCTCAACCTATTCAATCATTAACCCTGGTGGACATGCCTTGTCAACGAGTACCATTGCAGGAAAATATAAATCATTCATGAGATTGTATGCAGCATACGATCCCCTGCCACAAATGGATTGTTCCTTCTTGATAGCTTCAACAACTGTTTCATCTAGATAGTCCTGATTTTCTTTAACTGGAAGTTGCTGAGAATGGTAATGTTGTTTGGCTTGTCTTTAATATACCTTTTCCTCTCCGTAACTTCATCATATGATTTTGAAGCTTGTTGCCTTTTTTCAGCCATATCTTCTAAAGAAAAAGACATTTTATCAAAAGTCACATGAGTTTCAAAAATGTTATACAAATTTTTAAATAGCTCACTGAATAAATCTTGATGCTCCCTATTGGTTTGGAGAGCCAGCTCCTTGAATTCCTGCTGAGAAAACTTAGAAAATGAAGATGAAGCTACACTTGCAATTGCATCTTCATACCATTTTTCCAAAAAAATACCTTCTATGCCAAAGTAGTATTGGTAGTATTCTCTTTCTGTAACTCATTCTAAAGAGAAATATTCTTTACCCGTAGTTCATTATACCTGTCATCAGATATCTTTACCAAATTAGTAATTTGGTCCTCATGTTGTCTTTTGACCTATTCCAGTTTCTCCTTTAATCTAATAATTTATGCCTTCTTCTTATCATATTCCATGTTCAGAGTATTGACAGCGTCAAAGTTAGCACCTGTAAAATCCCCTAGGATAGAAGAAGCGATAGTAGCATCCACCAGTGGATCACCATATTGTTGAGTCCATAAAATTTCAATTGAAAGAGATGTATCCACATCACTTTGATCTCTACTCCTATTTTTCCCTGTCTTAACCACTGATTTATCAAATTTTCTATAACGATACCCTCCTAAAGGTATTACAAATCCTTTATTGAATTCATCTCTTATCTCGTCAATGGGGGGTACATCAATACCTATAGATATCAAAGAGGAGGTTGGAGTCATAGTATAAGAAGACATGGGCATAGTAATATGATAGCAGACTGAAGGGGAAGTACTACTCTAGATAATAGTCACTTCAGGAGTTGAAGGATTATCTAGAACATAAGTCTCAATGGATTAAACCTGCATGGTGGTAGCTCAAAGTGATGATGGTGAAAGTGTTGAGGATTTCTCATGAAAAGGAGATGGTATTGAAATAAAACAAGGAATATGAAGTGGAAACTTAAATACTCAGAGATATAGTGGATGGTGGAATAGGAATTTGTACAGAGACAGGTGTAATAGAATGAGGTAGACATGTGGATTCATGATATAGCTGAGTCATCAGGGGTGTCGTGGTAGAACCAGTAGGAAAGGAATATAAGGCTAGGATCAAGGAGAGGAGTAAAGAAGAAGATGATGGACATAATTGAGAAGAAGATTGTAATTTTGGGAGAGCTAATGAAGATTTTCGATTGTTTCCACTAAACCCATTCATGAACTTTTGCAATTTATTACCATTTCCAGCTTACTCAGTGATAGGCGTCGGGGAAAGTATTTCATCCTCCTCTTCTGAATTGATCAAATCTATAGTAGAAGCAGGGAATGATGAAACTTGAACGTTCAATTCCTTGAGTGGTTTCTTCTCAACCTAGGTTTTTTCATATTGAGTTTTATCAACAATAGTGGTTACTTGAGTACCTTCAGTTGGTTGAGAAGTCGCAATTTCTCGAGTGTCCAATGTTGAAGTCATCCTGGTCAGCTTCTGCTTAATTTTCTCTTAATTATGTATTAAGTATTTAACCTTCTGATAAACAGATACCTATGGAATCTCTTCCATGGGACTTTTACCTTTATCTATTGCTGAACTTGTTTATGTGGAGAGGTCTTTGGTTGCTTGAGCCTCTTTTGTTGCCACTTGGGCCTCCTTTTCTTCTCTGTCTCTTATCATCATTTCTTGAATATCTTAGTCCATTTCCCTGTAGTGTCGGATCCTGTCTCTGAATTCCTTTTGATATGACAGGATTTGACTCTGCTCTTCTTTAATTTTATCCCTGGAAAAAACCACATAGAAAGTATCAAATCCTAGATAAACGAATTCATCTGGGACTTCTTCATGAGTATATCCTGCTTTGGAATGATTCTTTTTAAGGTGGAAATTGACAGTCCCCTTGGGATCATGTTGTCTCTTACTAGGAAAACCTAGTGTTAACCCAAAAAATCCCTCATTCAGCTCTACATGGCCTACACCACCCAAGGGAACCCACACACGACCCTCATTTGACCCCATTTGACCCCCACACCCTCAAAAAGGCTTACAAATATGAAAAAGGGCTTAAAAATGCCTAGAAAGAGCCAAACTAGCTCCCACAAGGGCTAAAACCCCCAAAAAGGTGCTAAAACCACCAAAGGAGCTAAATATTGGGCAAAAGGGGCTAAAATCCCCAACAAGGGGCTAAAGCCCCAATCGAGGGCTTAAAAGCCTAAAAATCCTAAGAAAAAGTTTAAATAGAGGGGTGGGGGTCACTCTCAAAACATTCCTTCATTCCATATTGTTATGCTTCCCGAGTGAGTGCCGTGAGACCATTTTCCTCTCAAGACATTCACCCTCCCTCTCATCCATCCTTCCATTGAGTCATAGCTCCCCATTCTTAACAGTTGTATAGAGGGTCTTGGAGCTTAACCCATAACCTTGTGTGCAGAGGGGTTTTCTTTCTTTCATTTCTATTTCATTTAGTTTCATTTATACTCTTTCATTCTCACAGGAACCCTACCCTTCCATCCTATAGACGAAAGGTAGCCATTCCTGCTTTGTAGCAAGGGAGAAATACCTACTATAGAATTGGTGACCATACCAGGTCGATCCCACAGGATCCCTGGGTTTTATTTTTGCAGTTTATTTTCATTTTCCCTAGTTTGAATTTCTATCAAATCTAGCTTAGATCTCTATTTTTCTGCATTTTTAGTTACTGTCGAGCCTCCTCAAGGCCAATCTAAGCCCACTTGGACATAGTACAGGTTACTGTCAGTCGGATCTGACTTAGGATCAAAAAATTTCACCTTTTGGAGTAGGTCTCTCTTATCGGGCTGAAAGGTGCAACTAGGTCGCTCATTCAGGGCTGGCAGGTGCAACCAGGTCGCTCATTTAGCCTTGAAAGGTGCAAACCCCTCCCAGAATCCAACTCACTTCTGTCTGCAGTTTCTGAGGGACCCCCTTTCCTATTTTGGGGAAAATTTGGCGACGTCCTTGCCACATTTTCCCTAAAAAAAGCAATCTGTCTCTCAGATTCTGATTTTTAAACATTAAGGACTATGAGTGTGGCTCAGCCACCTCTGTCCATCAAATTTGTTTCCATTTATTTTTAGTACTTTTTTATTTTATTACATCATGTGTAAATCAATGGTAAATGAAATGGTTAATCGATTAATGAATTTGATCAAAGCTTGATTAAAAATTACTATAATTAAAATTAACATCTTACCTAGTCATCACCCTTCAGGGTATTATGGGATAAGATGAAGGGTGAAGCTCGTATAGTAATAGGCACTTCACTTATCATTTTTCAAAGCCACTAAAAATGGGTGACTTGGAACGTAGAGGGGTTAGTAGGACCAGGGGACCTCACAGCACTCAACATCCTCCCTATTGACCAACCTTGCATTCAGAGGGTGACCTGTGGATCTACGGATGGGCTTAGTCCCATTGTGTTGAGATCCCAACACCCTTTCCTGGTTGAAGAGAAATATAGGTGTAAGGAAGTCACCTTGTCAGGCTATCGTAGTTCAAATTCAGATATGGTACATGTTTAAATTTATGCTTATCATTTAGTGCTTTCATTAACAATGTTCTGAACTCTGTGGAATATTCATAAACCATTTAAGTAGCCACTAAGCATAACAGAAAGAAAAAACACATACACACAAACCATACCATATAAACACAACCAAACTCAGTTCATGATGCTGAGTGAGCCATTAAAATTTATAATTAACAATAAGTCAAACATCTGCAGTCTTTGAGTACATAAGTCCCTGACTGCATTAACTGTGGGAAGTGCTTAATATTAGCCCATAAAATCATTGTGAGGAGTACCACGGGAACCCCAAAGTAGTTGGCCACTGAGAGGAATGTCCAAGAGAAACAGGAAACGAACCCCACCAATTGACTAGCACTCCCATGAGGAAAAAATCAAGCACTGTCTTCTGGTAGTCTTGGTGGCTGAGTGACCACCTGAAGCCGATAGGAATCCATTAAAACTGGGGTCCAAAAACCATCACCATATTTCACCATTTTGACATACAAATCAGACACGATTGATCCCCCATGTTCTTCCTCACGCCTGAGAGGTGACCCACCACAGTTCGAGTCCTTGCACCAACACTGTTGAGACCATTCTTGACGAACCTCCACACCATCAGAAGGTCATACAACATTTGATTCATCCTTAGAATCATACCAATCTAAGCTAGATATACATACTGCACCATTTAGCCCCATGGATGGTGCAAACCTAGATCCATTTTTTGGCTTAGGGATTGGCAGTGGACCCATGTCCACACCCCACACCACCACCAAAACCTCTGCTGGTGGCCCCAGCACGATCATGCCAACTATCATAAGCTAGCTACCACCACCCACATTGACTAGTCAAGTTGTCCCACCTGTAACACATGGGGGCAGTATGCCTTTCACCCACACTGTCCCACTTGGGATATATGGGGGTAGTGGCCCTTCCACCTTCACTACCCCTCCTATCACATATGGGGGCAGTGGCCCTTCCACCTACACTACCCATCCTATCACACATGGGGGTAGTGGCCCTTCCACCTACACTGCCCCTCCTACCACACTTGGGGGCACTGGCCCATCCACAATAGTGCCACAAGTAGCCCCAATTATGCAGGTGCATCATGTCCCTACAAACCCCACCACCATTGCTGCCCCATCTCACATCAACCTTGGGTCAAACCTTCCTTTCATGGCATGTCTCAACTTTGGTGACTTGGATCGGTTAAAAAATGACCCTATCCGCCATCAAAAATTTTGGCCTCCCATGTCAACCAAGCTTCCCTCAGACACTCCCAAGTTTGAAGGGAAGGAAGGGGAGTGCCCCCAAAACCACATCATGACGTTTCACCTATGGTGCTCATTAAATAGAATTGTAGATGATTCGATCAGGCTCAGACTATTCCAATGCACCCTCACAGTTGCTGCATCCAAGTGTTACATTGAGCTACCACAAGCCAAGTACCCAGATTTCAACTCCTTGGCTTTCATGTTCCTACAATATTTCCAACTCTCCATTAGATACAATGAAGGGGTGGAGATCTTGTTATCTTACTGCCATAATACTACAACCCACATAACCGACCACATCCATGAGTGGCGACAACGCCCCAGTTTGATGATCATGCCAACTGTCATAAGCTAGATACCACCACCCACATTGACCAGTCAAGTTGTCCCACCTGTAACACATGGGGGAAGTATGCCTTTCACCCACACTGTCCCACTTGGGATATATGGGGGTAGTGGCCCTTCCACCTACACTACCCGTCCTGTCACATATGGGGGCAGTGGCCCTTCCACCTACACTACCCCTCCTATCACACATGGGGGAAGTGGCCCTTCCACCTACACCGCCCTTCCTACCACACTTGGGGGCACTGGCCCATCCACAATAGTGCCACAAGTAGCCCCAGTTATGCAGGTGCATCATGTCCCTACAAACCCCACCACCATTGCTGCCCCATCTCACATCAACCTTGGGTCAAACCTTCCTTTCATGGCATGTCTCAACTTTGCTGACTTGGCTCGGTTAAAAAATGACCCTATCCGCCATCAAAATTTTCGGCCTCCCATGTCAACCAAGCTTCCCTCAGACACTCCCAAGTTTGAAGGGAAGGAAGGGGAGTGCCCCCAAAACCACATCATGACGTTTCACCTATGGTGCTCATCAAATAGCATTGTAGATGATTCGATCAGACTCAGACTATTCCAATGCACCCTCACAGGTGCTGCAGCCAAGTGGTACATCGAACTACCACAAGCCAAGTACCCAAATTTCAACTCCTTGGCTTTCATGTTCCTGCAATATTTCCAACTCCCCATTAGATACAATGAAGGGGTGGATATCTTGTTATCTTACTGCCATAATACTGCAACCCACATAACCGACCACATCCATGAGTGGCGACAACGCCCCAGTTTGTGCATAATCCAACTTGATGACAGGATATTCCTGGATTGGTTCCTAAAAACCTTGCTACCACCTATAGCAAAGGACGTTGCATCCGAACATCCCCAATCTGAAGAGGAGGCCATCTTGAAAACCCAATATTTTGATCTAATCTTTGCATAGTTTGGATACCTTTATACTGTCATTATAGACACTCCCCATGCAGAAACCTCCTAGCGGGATGCACCGGGGGAAACCCATGCCGCAGATGGCATCATAGGTTTAGTCTCCCACCAACCACAACACTGTCTAACACCACCTGCAATGCCACCAAAAACAAGAAACACCCCTAGTGTTTCCTACCAAAACCAAACTCTGGACTATGCAAGAATGATGTCCCAGTCCGGAGCCACAACTTCTTACACACAACCTGTGCCACCGCAGCAGGCCGAAGCATTAGCTTGGCCAAAACAGCAATACGTGGGACAAATGCCCACATTTGTGGCATTGCAACCCACCCAAGTCTACTATGCCCCATCGGTACAAGCTATTTAATCCCCTGCCCTTGCTCCACCTGCCCCATTGGGACAAGTGTTTGCACAACAAAACCATCCCAACTAGCTAGCACCCAATAACGAACAAGTCCAAGCCAAGAATAACTGACCCCGGAACCAAGGAAACAATCAACCACAGGGAGGCAGTTAACAACCAAATCCTCCCAACAATGCCGTGTCAAACTAGCCAACCCAAAATCCTCAATGACCAAATGCACCAAGAGGCAATGCTCTGTTGTGTACAAACCAACCGTGCACACTATACGAGGTCTACGAGCACTACAAATACGTGTGTCTCTTCATGGGTCACCATAAACAGGCCATTACAAATGAGGTTCAACATGCCACCAATACAACAAACCAAGCCCAAACCAACTAGGCACCACTAGGACCTCCTCCTATGGTGCTCCAAAACCCATTACCAGTCCAAGGATTGGTGGCAACTACACCCCCTCCCCAACCCAATCCCAACACTTCGGTGGCTCCTCCCATGGTAGAAATAGGTGTCCACCACCTGCTAGCTATGACAACTGAAGAGGTCAATTCATAAAACCAGATGAAATCAGTATGGAACCAACAACAAACCTGCTGACACATCAGCAACATCTACGTCTAAAATAGCCAATGCACCTCTTTAGTTACCCCCTTTCCCATGCCCCCCAATACACCTGGTTTCCAACAATTCCACGGCTAGAGTTGATTTCAGCTACAACATCGTGGATGATTTGCCCCAAAAACCTACCGCCATGTCCGCTCTTGAGGTACTCAAAACTTTTCGAACGCAGCGAAAATCCTTACTAGCTGCCCTTGGCGCCAAGGACCCCTCTGACTCCAAGTTGATCACATTCGACATGGAGAATGGAGAACCGTGGATTCCATCAAACATTTCCTTCCAAATCCTGGTGTCTATCTAGAATTTGGTCGTACACCAGTGCATAATGGATGAGGAGGCATCCACGTGCGTTATGTCTACCCTAGTTTGGCAGAATCTTGGATCCCCAATTCTACAACCATCCACTACTACTCAGCGGGCTTATGATGACCATCCCACTAAAGCCCAAGGAATCCTCCCCCATGTCCCTATCACATTACCCAAGAAAATAGTATTGATTGACATAAAGGTTGTCAATGCTCAATTGGACTATAACCTTCTCCTCGGAAGAAGTTATATGTACGCCATGAGAGTCGTAGCATCAAATTTTTTATGTCTCATGATGTTCCCCCACGAAGGGAAAATTGTGACGGTTGACCAACTGAGTTATCATGATCCACAAGGGCTAATGGCACCTACCAACATTATCCCTATGATCAACACCATTGATCCGCAAGGACTAAGCACACTTGCGAATCTTATCCCTACGGCAACCACCATGGTTGACAACATACTAGCCTCCCCATTCTTGAATGTGGGCCCTGGGTTGTTTTCTGATACCACCATGATGACTTCTTTCCCCTTAGTGTCACCACTATCGACACCAAATGAGACTATGGATTTGTGCATGCTCTCATCTAGCACTGTTGCACCAAAACAACAACCATAGCCGCAGCCCCAACTGCAACCGTAATACCATACGCAATCGCAACACCGTTAGCAGCCATAGCATCATCTGTAGCCGCAACATTATCCACAGCCACAGCATTATGTGCAGCTGCCACCACAACCTCACCCCCACATGCAACCATCAGGGAGTTATCTAGGATCCTCTCCAATCCACACAATTCCATTCTTCTTTCCCCCACCTAGTGTCATGAGCAAGCCAATGATGGCCACCTTAAACATACCCAACTTTACATTGGAAATTACCATGTGGTACCTAGATCCACTGGCTCAACCACCAATGCCCCAGGTAGTATTAACCCCCGTAAAACCCATTACGGTTGAATCTCATCCTCCACCCGACCCGCAAAAACCAACCACCACACCCACACCCGCACCCCCCACCCAAAAAGTACCAGGGGAAAAAATGTGAAAGATATCGCTGAACCTCGACAAATCCCGCCTTGCACTGTTTGCGAAGAATAGGGCTGTCCAACTCAAAACTGCCCTAATATTCCCATAATCCACGTGCATTTGGATGCCATGGATACAACTGAAAACCTCCCTATGGTTGAACTTCCAAGCGGGCCAATAGTGACAAACAAGTCATTGAGAACAAACCATGCTTGCACCCTCTACAGTTTGTATGGACACTATTCTCACCACTACCAAGACTTGTCCTAGTTCTGAATGGCTTTATCCAACCTCCAACAACATTCCCTTGAACTTGAGATCACCCTGATCAAAGAAGTTCACCCCCCACCTCCTTCTTCGGACACCATGTCCATTTACATGATGTCCAGTTCTACAGACCCTCTTCTCTCAACCACCAATGATGATCCATCAGACCTGTCTCTTCATTTATTCCGCAATGATGAGGAGATACTTGAAGCCTTAACCACCCTAGAATACCCATGGGATGACATTCACCATCGCTTGTTATTCCTCCCCAAAGAACTTGTGTCGAAGTCTAACTAGTTTTCCATGGAAACCAAAGATTTCATTCATGGGAAAGTCGACTGGTTCAAAAACCCCATTCGGGCACTAGATGCCTTCGAAGAAGGGAACATGGCCAACATTTTTCCAACCATCAAAATCAACATCTAAACCAATCTCAAGGTTTTTGAAGAAATCATGCTGGGTGCATCCTACTCCCTAGAGGAAGTCGCTGCCTACAAAGCTCTCTTCCAAGAATTCTTCGACATCTTTTCCTGGTATTACACTGAAATTCTTGTGTTGGATCCATCCATCATGGAACACCACATTGACACATGACCCAATGTGGCCCCCATACACCAAAACCAACAACCCATCCATCCTTCAAAAGTGGTCATGGTCAAAGCTGAAATAGATAAGCTGCGCATAGCCGGATTCATTTACCGCATTGTGTACACCACTTGGGTTTCTAATCTTGTTCCTATGAATAAAAGACAGGGTACCATCCATGTTTGCACAAACTTTTTCTATTTAAATGGGGCGTGTCCCAAAGACAACTTCTCGACACCCTTCATCGATCAGATTATCGATGCATGCGTCGGACATGAGGTCTTTTCCTTCATGGATGGATTTTCTAGATATAACCAAATTCAGATCCAGAAACAAGATCGTTACAAGTCTATATTCACAACCCCATGGGGAACATTCACATATCAAGTCATGCCCTTTGGCATGAAAAATGTTGGATCCACCTTCCAACGTGCCATGACATATTGTTTCCATGATCTAATCCATATCATATTGGTCCACCTGGATGATCTTACTGCTCGATCACCAAAATGAGCACAACATATGGATGACTTGCAGCAAGTCTTTGTATGTTTCCTCAAGTACAAAATTCACCTAAAACCCCTAAATTGTGTATTTTGGGTCCCAGCAGGCCATCTACTTGGGTTCAGCGTATCCCATAAAGGGATAATGGTAGACCCCCTCAAAGTTCAGGCTATCCTTGATCTTCTTTCACCAAAAACTTGTCACCAACTACATATCCTCCAAGGCAAGGCCAACTTCCTTCACTGCTTTGTACCAGAGTATGCAAAAAAAGCCCATGGATTCATCCACCTTCTCTGCACAAAAATCCCCTTTGTTTGGGATCAGCAAGCACAAGAAGCCTTTGATGCACTTAAGCAAGACCTGGCTTCTGCACCATTACTCTCAGCACTATAATTCACCCGAGACTTCATTCTCTATGTGTTGGTCTTAGACAATGCCATTACTGGAGTCTTGTTCCAAGAAGATGATGCCCGCCATGAGCACATGATTTATTACATCAGTCAGAATTTCACAGGTCCCTCACTACGATATTCACCTGAGGATAAATTGGCCCTCGCCATCGTCTTCTCGGCTTAGAAGTCACACCACTATGTCATTGCAAACCATACACATGTATGGTTGATTCAAACCCAATGCGGTGCCTCTTAAGCCATATCCTTCTACGAGGTCGCGCAGCTAAGTCGGTAGTCGTCCTCTATAAATTTGACCTAGAATTTATTTCCCCAAAAAGCACAAAGGCACTTGCACTGGCTGCACTCATGATTGATCTACCCCCATTAACCACATCATCACCTCCCAAGGATGACGTTCCTGATGATTTCCTATTTGTCATATCCATGAAATACCCATGGTATGGGTACATCCTTCTATACTTACAAACACAAAAGTTCGTAGCACAATTAAACTATGAGGACAGGCGATCCATTCGACGTCAAGCCATTCACCACCTGTTGATTGGAGATGTTCTATATTGTTGAGGCATTGTTTCCATCCTACGTCATTTCCTCACCCGTGAAGAGGCCAAGACCATCCTCAATGACTGTCATAGTGGAGCCTGTGGTGACCACCTGTTAGGTCTAGAAACCGCCCAGAACATTTTGTGTACTGACTACTTCTGGCCTTTCATCTTTGTTGATTGATTAGAGGCAGTCAAGCATTGTCACAGTTTTCAGCTCTTTTCCCCAAAGGAAAGAACCCCCCCTACACCATTACACCCCATAGTCATAGTTGGGCCTTTCTGCAAATGGAAAATCAACTTCATGACAATCAACCCTACCTCAGCCAATGGTCATAAATACATCATCATGGCAATCGATTAGTTCACTAAGTGGGCCAAGGCCATGCCCACATTTTATTGCAAAAGTGAAACAATGGCATGCTTCTTCTTCAACCATGTTATTTCATGATTTGTTGTTCCTAAATAGGTTGTCTCAGACCATGGTTCACACTTTGAAGACGTTGTTTGGACTGAACTGTCAACCATGTTGAAATTTGAACACTAGTACTCATCTTCCCACTACCCCCAGGGCAACGACCAAGTTGATGCAGTCAACAAGATCATTAAAACAATGCTCCAAAGGATGGTAGGAAACCATAAAAACAACTGGCATCACATGCTATTCTCTGCCCTATGGGCTTATCGGATGTCCACAAAAACCACAACCGGTTTCACCCCTTTCCGCCTAGTTCATGGTGTTGAATCAATACTCCCTATAGAGTTCCAGATCCTGTCCCTCTGCCTCACAATATAAATTCTCCCCGATACTTAGCCTTTGGAATAACGAGTCCTCCAACTTGTACAAACCATAGAAGACCCCTGAGTTTCCCTCCAAGCCATTGAAGTAGAAAAAACATTATTAAAGGCCCACTATGAATCCCATGTCCACCCTCGTACCTTTAGCGAAGGCGACATGGTTCTAGGCTATGACCAACCCCATGACAAGTTGGGAAAAGGCAAGTTTGATTCAATGTGGTACAGCCCAGACATCATCAACTGTTCCCTTGGAAAAGGAGCATACACCCTTATTGAATCTAATGGACAACTCTTAGAGAACCCTCACAACATGCTCTACCTCAAGAGATTTTACGCTTAACATCACCAATGAGTCGCTTCATTTTCTTTTCTTGTTTTTCAATGTTTTTACTACAAGTCAGGGGTAGCACCATTAGCTACTAATCCAAAGTCACCCAAAACCTATTTGAGACACCTCTCACACCTCTGGGCTCAAATTCCACCCTCTATCTCCTTATGAGACCATCGTCTCATGATTAATAAGTATTTTTTGGGACTGCTTCATGGAATTTACCTCGATTTACGAGCCACAACATCATGATGCAAGTGTCTATGGACCTATACTTGCATCCTACCACCACTCATGTAGGTTATCAGGCCACTTCCTGTAAGGCACATCATTTTGATTTTTAGCATATAGCTATCTAATCCATCCACCACACCTCATGCGGATCTCCAAACCATCATCCCGAGGATGGATAATTTCCTTTGCATGCATTTGGCATATAATTGCCTCCAAAATTGCACTCACATCACATGTAGTCAAGTATATCCATCACAACTCACACACATCTCTCCTGACCTCTGTCTGAGATCCACCTTGGTTTTTGTGCCTCTGCCACACCAACTCGCGTGCCTCTTCCGTGATCTATCCCATGCATGTATTGGTATGTCTAAGAGCCACTTGCTCCATCCATACTGCATGGATTATCTTTGGAAAACTTTCCACTGTGTCGACATGGGGCACCACCTATGCCACCACAATCATTTGACCATACCAGAGTTTCTTTTAAGCTCTTTTTTGACTCCTAAAAGAATGAAAAGATTGTCGAGTGCAACTGATTTATTTCCCACTTGTTAAAGTATAGGAAATGGCATCTACATCGTCTCATTTATCTCCTTTTGTGGACTATGTAGACCATCAAATGAAAAGGACCATCTTGGCATATTCAAGCCAACACCATTCCCCTCTGCATCCTCTTATGCTTTCTCGGGCCGAGGGGATGAACTTTACGAAAAATCTCACCATGGGTTGTTGTTAAGCTCTTTTCTAGCCTTCTCATCAAGAAAATATCACTGAGCAATAAGTATAGATTTAACCTTTCCCATCCTCACTGGACTACCAATGCTAAATAAGTCTCTCATCCCCTAAGGGATGGGCGAGCTCTCCTGTGTAAACTTTTATCTTTTTTCGAGCACAGGAGACTACCAATGAAAAAGAGCCCCCACTGGAGTCTTCTTCATTCTTTCAGACTCTATAAAATTGAAAGCACCATCGAGCATTTACTTTCTCGGGCTCACTAAAAATCTGCAAGATCGTACCACAACGATGTCTCTAGACACTACCCCACAGATAACAATTTGGAAACATCCCCACTTTGAGTTGCCTTTGTTCAGAGTACTCTGCAATGTGTCTTCCTTGGATCCCATCAGTACCAAAAATTGTCTACCTCCCCCAAATATTTCCCATCTACAGTGACATTCCCAGTATTACAGCTATGATCCCATTCCCATGAGTCAGTTTCATTTGCTTCCTGGTCCACCCTGTCGTCATGCTTTGAACAAAGGACGTTTGAGTCTAATACAATCCATTTTCCCATGTTCAACTCTTTCCCTCCCCCCCCCATTCAGTGGGTCAGTCCTCAGATTGTCTCATATCTTTCGGTTATCTCCCTCACGCTTCTGGTCAAAGAAACATCATTTTCCTTGATTTAGGGCAGGTCTCCCTTTGTCGACGACAACACACATATTTTGGAGGATAGACCCAGAGGTCCCTGTATCCTGGTTTCATTAACCTCATTGATGAAGTTCCTTGGACCACTTGAGAGGAGTCCTTAGTGCCTCTTTGGATGGTTGCTTCTCATGTGCTCAACTCCAACTGCATCATCACACCATTGAGATTCGTACAGGGTATTGGTCTGTGTGGTATTTGGTCGAAGACCCCAGATGCCACCTGACTATAGCACATTGATGAGTCTATTCAAGGGACCTAAACATGTTTATGTCCCTTATGATTTTTGGGTTGTGTTGGAGACAGTGTTCATAAGCCCCAGCAGTGCTTCTATATAGATTTATGATTGATGCAGCATATTTGTACCATAGATACTCTAATTCTCCATTAGTGAGTCCATACAGCTATGCACCATTCCAGATCCAGCATGCCATTAGTCATGAAGATATAGCATTCCATGAGAATTCCATGGGTCCAATGTAGCAATTCTTCAGATCAGTATTGTATTTAGCCTCTCATTGAGGCAACCATTTTTGTAACAATAGTTGTACATGATAAACTCTTGTATTATAGAGCTTATTCATTTGACATCACTATGAGCATGGGGATGCCTCCCTCATGCATATACATGTCACACATTATTTGTATCTCACCCATTGATGGGAACCATATTAATACAAAAACCAAAAGCCACCATGCCCCAGCCCAAGAATCACCAACTCTTCGCAAGAAAATCCTATGATGTCCATCGGCCATACAATGAGCTCTTGCCATCACACATTAGGGGGAAATATGGTAACCCAAAAAACCCCTCACTCAGCTCGACATGGCCTACACCACCCAAGGACATCCACACATGACCCTCATTTGACCCCCACACCCTCAAAAAGGCTCAAAAATATGAAAAAGGGCTTAAAACTCCTAAAAAGAGCCAAACTAGCTCCCATAGGGGCTAAAACCCCAAAAGGAGATAAAGATTGGGAGAAAGGGGCTAAATCCCCAACCAGGGGCTTAAAACCCTAAAAATCTTAAGAAAAAGTATAAATAGAGGGGTGGGGGTCACTCTCAAAACATTCCTTCTTTCCATATTGTTATGCTACCGGAGTGAGTGCCTTGAGACCATTTTCCTCTCAAGCTATTCACCCTCCCTCTCATCCATCCTTCCATTGAGCCATAGCTCCCCATTCCTAAGAGAGGTGCTCCCCCAAGCTTGGGCATGGTGGCCCATTTCAACAAGAAGGTCTCCATTGTTTACTTACAGGTCTTTGGGTTTTCCAATAGTTGTATGTAGGGTCTTGGAGCTTAACCCATAACCTTGTGTGTAGAGAGGTTTTTTTTCTTTCATTTCTATTTCATTTAGTTTCCTTTCTACTCTTTCATTCTCACAGGAACCCTACCCTTCTGTCTTATAGATGGAAGGTAGCCATTCCTGCTCTATAGCAAGGGAGAAATCCCTACTACACCCAGCTTGAGAGAAACTATGTGATCATTGAGTTTTGATTCCCAGGTGGACGTTGGTATACTCAAGGATCGAAGAGTCTGAGGAAACTTGGGTCAGACTTTTATTTTGGGTGATGCACACTTCTTATATATTCCTTTGGTCACTATCTGAAATGAAATTTCTTCAAGAACCAATCTGTCAGGTACAACCCTTAGTAGCATATGAGAAGCATTGCTGCCGAAGACTCTGATGTATGCGAATGATTCACCGACATACCAATCTCCCATTGTAGCTATAAGGGTGTTGGCTTCAGTGGAGAAAGAAGGAGCTTCCTTCTTGAAAATTAAGAAATAGACTTGACCGAGGAAGTTCTCACAAATTTCATAAAATTTGGTCACATAGTTGGTGTTCCACAACTCCGCATGGTAAATGTGTATAGGCAGGGCTGGTAGTACCCTGCTCCATCCCAAATTAGGATAATGGAACTTAGGGCAAAAGATGTTAACAATGTAAGCATAGAAGAAGAAATTAGGTTTCTTCATGGCATTAGCTTTCTAAAATTCTTGTATGGTTGTTTTGAGTTCTAAAGAAAGGATTGAATCCTATGGGAGAGATTCACCCATGGTTATAACATGACAGGAAATCGAAACCCATTCTTCCTTAAAATAGTAACAGTTAGGGAGACCATAGAGCTTGCACAACATTGTTGTAAGCAGGGAATAGGGTTCCTTAAACCATTCAATAGGGTAGAGGTCATCTTTCCTCTGAGAAAACATACGCAGTTCATTCATCCAAGACTTCAACATTTGGTCAAAATTATACCTAGACTTAGCAACTTTGACGAAATCAACATTAAGGAGTTGTCTAAAAGGTTTGAGAGCATAAATTTTTACAAAAGTCTCAGAATGGAAATGGGAAAGTAGAAATCTAGTGCTATTATTAAAATAATGATCTTTTGGATTGGCATAATCAATAATCCATATGATCGCATCATTGTAAGGGAGAATAGAATGTCTTTCAACAATCATATGGGTACTAGAATCCCTAATTCTCTTGTAAATGGGTTGGTCATCTTGAAAGTTTGAAAGATCATCGTTGTAAAAAATGGAATAGATTTTGGACCAGTCTAACTGGTAGGTCTCACTAACCCGGCCACTGGTATCAGAGAAGACACCGAAATTCGGGTCTTCAGTCAGCATGTCTTTCTACAGGTTTTTACATCGGGTAATCCGAGGATTTTTTGAGGTGGAGATATTCTGTTGAATGCATAAACCAGAAATTAAAACTAATTTATAATGGAACAATAGTAACCAATTCAAATTAGGAAAGGCGACTTGAAAACTAACATGTAACCATAGCGAATAGTGGCAAAGTTACTTGGTAAAAACCCCAAAGTAAATTCACGCAACACAACAAGTTATAGTGGTAAAAATGGTGAATAAATCATCAAAAATACCACCATATATATAATTTGTGGGAAATAATTAAGACCATAGGATGAGGATAAGAACAATGGTCACTATCAAGCTCTGTGGAATGTGGGATTGAAACAAAAAATTCAAACTTTATTAATCATTCTACAACCCACATTTCGCATTTGTGGGATGTGGGATGTGGAATCACAAAACAATAAAATTTATTCAAACCTCTCCACATCCCACATTTCATAGTCTGTAGGATGCGGGATGTGGGAATACACAAACTAAACAACATAACGAACAACACCCTGCAACCCACATTCCGTACTTATGCGGCAAGCGAGTTGCGGGTTGACCAAAGCATATCTATCAAAAAATTTCCCGCATCCCGCATTCCACATTTGTGGGATGCGGGGTGAGAAAATTCAAAATATATGAGGATAGCATCCTGCATCCTAGAAATTGCGGGGTGTAGGCTACGTGATTGAAACAATTCCAAACAAAACTAGTTTTCTATAGCTTGTAAACACAGAAATCAAGCATGGATTTTGGAAGTTTTGGTCAATTTAGAAGACTATAGAAACCAAGACAAGTAAAATAGAAGCCATGAAATGGAAAAAGGATTTTAATCATTTACCTTTGCATGTGTAATTGGGATCCTGTGTAAAAATAACATGGGATCTATTGTACTTACAACAAATGGCAACTAGCTAGAAGAAAAAGTTATCTCTGCAAAACAATAAGATTTTCTAATTAAATATGTCAGTAGAGAAATGATCAACATGAGATTATAGGAAATGTCAATATAAGAGTGCAACCAACAAAGGATTATCAAAGAGTAATTAATGCATTCCCACCCACGGTCGTTTTAAAGATAGCACGACTCTGATTCAGATGGCATGAAGGATAAGGATCACTTGGAGTAAGGCTGACACAGGCACACAGTTCAAGTTGAACATGGTGTTAACACCCTCTATGTTGAAAAATTGAGGAAGAATGTGGTCGAGTAATGATAAAGGAATACATAAAAATTGGTAAAAGGTTGGTAGTCATGAGTCTCTTATTAAAAATGCACACTTTCGTTAATTCATTGCACAATTCAAAGGTGTATATTTATGAGGGTGAAAATATACAATTCTAAATTGATCTGCTCAGAAAAGTTGCGCAAGAGAGAATTTTTTACGGAGGAGCGGAATTGGCTAACAAGACATCAAGATCAACGGACAAGAAAATAAAGAAAATAAAATCTACGATCATGAGGTAGTCCGTGATGTGAAGATGCGTGCTTGAGAAAATGAGAAATGTTGGCGGATTGCATAGAATAGATTTTGATCCGACTGTTCGAACAAAAGATGAAATCTTATCAACGGTCATAATCTATTCCAGAGTGCAAAGCTGTGAGGTAATTAAAAAGGATTAGTGGTAGAATAATTTAAACCGCTTTCCATGTGGTGACTTTTAGTGAGTTCCGCTAAGGAAAGCGGTAAAGGAAAAACAACTTGTTGAGGGTCCCGGAATGATCTGATGTATAAAAGGTGAGTTGACCTAGGTAAATTCATTTAGTTTACAAACTGTGGGTGAAAAGAAGAAGGGATAGTACGCCATATTTTTCCGAAATTCAACTTCTATGTATCTAGTAGTTACCAGGTAAGCCTTAAAACACTGAGACTTTGTTGAAGATTTGTCGCCATCGTTTTATTATGGAGAAGGAGCAAGGTTCAGGAATATTGTGCAGAGTTCTAGATGAGAGAGAAGAGTTTGTTTTTGATAGGGAGAGAAATGTATTTGACCGTATTCTGTCAGTATGTAGTGTATAAGTTTCAAAGGAACGTTTGTGGCAGCAGAATTCACAAGGGAATGATATTATGAATGTCTGCAGTTCTTTCCTATATTACTTTGCTATTGAGAAAACCCTACCTTTCCCTAAATTTGTTGAATGGTGTGTGAATAGTTACTCATCCCCCGAAAGAGTTATTATGAGTCATACAACTTCAAAAATCCTTTGTAGAGTTGATGCGAAAACTGTTCGTGGGATATTAAGTCTGCCTAATAGTTTCCCTAATAGTTGTGAATCTTTAAATGAGCAAGTCTTAATTGAATTGTATAAAAATTGTAAAACCGAATTTAGATGTCAGTTTTTATCCAGTATTTTGATAGATGGTCAGTTGTTAGAGGGTTTATTTCTGCCATATAATGTCCATATTTTCAAGGAGGAAGTACAGTTGGTCATGTCACTTGTCAATCAAATTTTGGGTTTGGATGACGATACGCATATCAATGAATTCATCTTAGGTTTTTTTCTAAGTATGGGTTCTACTGACCATGAATACCATTCAGCTCATTGTTTTAATCTTGATGAGTATTTAGCTGAAGTTATCCATACCCATTTGGTTGGATTTCCTAAATTTAGGTTCTCCAGATATCAGTCCTATTTGCTGAACATGCTTTTGTATTTTACTATGTGTCGGAGTTGCAGTTCTTGTCTAACATGTTCTCTCCAGACCTTCTAAAACATATTAACATGTTCAAGTTCATAAATACAATCATGGCTGAAATTTACAAATTTATTTTCAATGATGTCTTGCCAAGGGTGTTGGAAGACATGAGACTTATGTTACAGTCTTCTTTAGAAGACAAAACAGGAGATTGGTTCTTGCATAAAGAATTTACTATTCTTAGAGTGTATGGGTTCACTGGAGAACCATACAGGTTACCCTCTTTTTTGACACCAAGAATATTCACATTAGAGCTTATGAGACAGAGGTTATATGCAAAAGAAGAAAATTTTGGGGCGTTTAAAAAATATTATAATGTTAAATTTCCTCTCAAAGTTGGTCCTTTCATTTAAAAAAAAATGCCTTGTTAGTCATTGAGAAATTGTTAGAAGTTATGGATTTTCAAAAAGAGAAAAAAGTGAATTATGACCCACATCATATTATTTCTTAGAGGAAGCAATTGAACAAAAATAATCCATTTGATCGTCAAATGGTTGAGGGATTAGACAAAATAGTAAATCTGGCTAATTTTGAAGAAGATATAGAATTTGATGAATATAGGAGGAACAGATTGACTGTAGTGGCTCAAATGCCTGTTAATTCCAGCATTATGAATAAAAGGAGTCTTTCTGAAGTAGATGGCAAGGATGTAGATGAAGATATTTCCCATTAAAAGATCAAAACACACCCTCAAGATGAGAAAACTATTTCAGAAGAAATATTTTTAGAAGATTTAAAGAAGATGGTCCTATTCCAGAAAAAGTCTGTACAGATGCATAAATATTCCTTCGGAGATGAAAGTAAGACAGAGTCTAGTTCCTGTTACAAATCCAAGATAGATTTAATGTCAAGTTATGCTGATAAAGAAATGCAATCATCAAAGGAAACTAAGAATTTGCTTCCTCTAGTTATAAATTTAATCAATCAAAAGACTTCATTGAATTCTAATCGAGACGCAGAGAGGAATACCCTAAAATTCATTGTGGTAAGTGACAAGAAAGTGTCTTAAATGGAGGTGAAGCTCGACAAAATTAGTGTTCCTGATAAAATACATCTCCATAAACAAACTAGAGATGTTATTTATTTTGATTTGTTACATGCAAGTATGAAAATTACTAAATTACAGTCTCTTGTAGATAAGATGGAAGTTCAATTGAAGCATGAAAAGGTTGAAAATAAAGAAAATTTGATTCAAATTAAAAAGTTTCAAGATGTTGTAAGCCTAGGGACTGAACCAGGTAATATGCAGGTGACCAAAAAGCTTCTAGAGGAGAAGGAAAATACCATTCAAGTATTGAAAAAGAAGCTTAAAACTCCCTAACTCTAAACATGTTCAATCTTTAGAATTATTCACACTTCAAGAAGAAAAAGAGAAAGTCTATCAGGAAATGATGGATTATAAAGGAAAATCATTGAAGTTGCAGGAGGAGAAAAACAAGTGGGAAGTAGAAAGGGCCAAATTGATGGCTCAGATTGTAAAGTTGAAAAAAGATAAAAATGATGAAAAATAAGTTATGGAAGAACTAATGATTCAACCATTTGTTGATACTGATTTACCCCTTGTTAATGTTGAAATACCATTAAATGAATTTTCTGCAGACGCCTTATTAGTTCCTATGTCTCAGGTGAGCTTGAAAGAAGTGGAGATTAAAGAATTGAAAGATGAGAATGAAAAGATCAAATCATAATTGGATAAGAGCATTGAAGAGAAGAATAAAGCATGGAATGATAAAATCCAATTACAGAAAAAGTTCAATGAATTAAAAGAAAGAAATACAGAAAAAGTTCTTTTACAGGGAGCTAAACATTTGGTTTGGGAGACTTTGTCTATGGAGATCACTAAGTTCAGGCATTATTTAAATTTTATTGATGATGAAAGTGCACTAGTAAATTTAGCTACTCAAAGATTGAAATTGGCCAATGAAACTATGCAAAAGAAGCCTTTGAATATTGCTCACATTGCTTTGAATTTCTTGAATTCTTTAACATATCAAAATTTGCAAGACATTGGGATCGTAGACAGGGTAGCAATTGTGTTATAGGAAAAGAAGTTTGTAAATAAACATCAACTCATGAAAGTGGTGCAAGATAAGGCGAATAAAATGTATTCTCAAATAAAGGATTTTAGGACTGCTTTATTGACAGAAGACTTTAAGATATTGGATAGGTTTTTAATTATTAAAGAAGGATTGCAGAATATGTGGATTTGGAGGTGTTAATAAGAGAGATGACAGAATATGAAACTCCAAATGTGGAACAATGGAAGGTCGTGGATAAATTTGGGAATACCAAGCACATACTACATTCATGAAGATAGGTGCTGCAGTTCATGGAGCTGTTTGTTCGTGATACCTTGCAGTTACTAAGTTTGCTATAATAAATCAATATGTTATTTCAATCAAAGCATGTAATTATGATTCCTAGTTATTAGGAATATGGTTACAAAAAAATTATGATTAACATATTAGTTGCTTATTGATATTCTTGGGAAGAAATTATTTTTGTATATATTTGAATTTATTTGATGTATTGGGGGTTGGAACCCATAAGTTTGGATTGATGTTTTTGAAAACTTATTTTTTTGAATGAAATTATAGAGCCAAATGCTAGTTGATCTTCAAGGATTCATGTGTTGTTTATGTTACAGTCTATGCCTTCTTTCCCTGTGACTATTTTCTAAGTGTTTACCTTCCATTCTGTTTTCTTTCATATCTCAACGTAGTGTTTAATAGTTTCAGAATTCATACATGTTATGCGCTGGCTATTGTTTTAGATATTCACAAATATTTCCTCTAAAGTTGATATGGAATTCATCTTGTGATGCTCTATATTGATGGATTGTTCATGTTTCTCTCCTATCACTTGAAAATCAATGAATGATTGTAACTGAATGATTATCTTGCTTTTGATTGGAATTATGTGTATGAATATTTGTATTATCTTTATCTATTTTGACTCCATTTCCCAATTGTTATATGTGTTGTTTTAACCATATGCATAACTTAAATTATTGTCTCCAATATCTGGATGTGTTAAATTTATATCTGAGAGATCCCTCTTCGAAAAGAAAAGCCAGTTTCTTTCTAAAGTGGTTTTTGTTGTTACCTTAAGATTACCTTTCACAACCTTCTGTATATTTTGAGTGCTAACAAATTGGTGCCGTTGCTGGGGAT
>LPNX010448961.1:12025-58221 GCA_001517045.1 Pseudotsuga menziesii | reverse complement strand
CGTCACAGGAGTCAGGACACAAGATTTAGCATGGGAAACCCTAGAACAGGGAGATAAAAGTTAAAACCACTCTGAAATAGATCCTTGTCATAGCACAATCCAATACATAACTAGAGCCTGTCCATCCAGTACAACTCATTCAGATGGACACTTCAGTCTAACCCGATAACAGGTCTGAGGTTGTACATATAAACCCTTCTGAAGATCAACCTTCTTCAGCTCTACCTTATGTCCTTAAATACTACTAAAACATAATTCAAAGCCCTAGCTCTTAGACTGTTAGAGGACTGCTACAATATCGCTGTAAAAGCCAAGCCCAAATCAGCCAAGTCTATCAACAACAAACTGGCATCTCTCTAACAACATTTTGATCTCTAGTCAAGAAAATCTTCTTGAAATAACAACATTATGATAACAGCAACATATTTACCTAAGACAGTCGTAGATTCAGCCATGACAGCAATAGATTTAATTATGCAAAACAATAATTTAGAGCACTGGAACAGCAATTATAGAAACTGGGAAAGAACAAGATCGCAGAAATCTTTAACAAACATTATGATAAAATAGGCTCTTCAACTGTACATAATACTTATTCTTACACCTCGTCTTCATGAAGCAACATATTTGGAATACCCTTGTTGATTGGAAATCGCCTTCCAGTTTCAGGGCAAATCAGGGCACCTTCTTCTAGGTGCAATTCTAAAAGAGCATGATGAAACCTGTGCAAGAAATCATCATTTTCTAACATACTTGCATCCGCTTGTTCTGGGAGATCATTCTCATCCGTCTTCTTTCCTGCATCGTGGAGAGCCTTCCATTCAATCTTTGGGAACATATGCTTCAAGAAATCAGGGTTAAATGGAACCTCCTTTGTCACAAAATTCTCAACTACCAACTCCAACGAAAACCCCCTGGTCACTCCTCCATGAGAGACGTTGTTTTGGGCTCGAAAGATCATCCATGGCCGGCCGGTTATGGCATACAAAATTCACCAAAAAAAACAAAAATAACCGTGCGCTGAACAAAATTCACAAAAAAATCAAACATAACCGCGCTTAAACTCTTGGCCGTCGCTCTATCGACGCCTTGACCGTTTTATAAGTCAACAAAAGACGGTGCCGTCGCTATAGCGACGGTCTGGCGTGGATACAACGACGAAAGTCGGGGCTTCTTAAAAAAAATTGTAAAAATGCATAATTTACCCTTGATTTTTCCACAAAAGTAAAACTAACATGGAAAACTAACGTGGCAAAATTGATCACATGTACTAGTGATGAGGGGACAAAGATGAGTAAGGTGGTCCCCTTGGCACAACTTACAAGGGAACTTGACTTTCTTCTTTTCCTTTTTTCCCCCATCAGCATTGTTTGCGGGCTTTGGCTTGTTTTGATTTTGGTTTCCCTCTCCCTTTTTACCTTTCTTCTTCTTCCTGCCAGGCCGCTGATTGCCCTTCAAAGAGGTTTGTGCAAAAAAATTTGCGATTTGGGAGGAGGGGGCAGCCTTTGCTGCCTCCGCCGTAGACTGTTTGACAGACAATTGGTGAAGTTTTTTTGTCAAAGACTCTACAGTGGGAGAGTTTACGGACCCAACCACACCATCGGCATGGGGTCCAGGCTTGGGTTTCTCGGCCTCATGTGAAGGTCTTTGTGCCTCAAGGATAATTTCATATAGAATCCCGGACTGTGAATAAATCAAGTCCAACTACTGGGCCCTGAGTATGGCTTCTTCTACACTAGTCACTCCTGATGTGGAAACATCCTTAGAAATGTATGGCAACAATGACTTAAGGAACCACTCTAATAGAAACTCAGGAGGGATGGTAGCTTTGATAAGACTCTTTTTCCTCCTCCACTCTTGGATATGATCCGAGATGTGGGTTGCCTTGTTTTTTCTGAAAGTATACAACAAATCCATTCCGAAATCGTAACGAACAGGAAGCTGAAAGTGACTAAGGAAAGCACTAGCTAAGTCCCAGAAACTACTAAAAGAAGCAGAAGGCAGCTCAATGTACCATTTTGCCGCAGTGCCAGTCAAGGTCCTCTGGAACAGCCTCAATCTCACTGAATCTTCATTCAATGAGTTGGAAGAACACCATAAATGGAAGGTGGTGGCATGAGCCCCAGGATCTTCACCAACCTTACCTTTGAACTTAGGGATATCCGAGGGCAGTTTGGTGGGAACAGGTGGCCACAAAGGGTCATGCCTCACCGGGTCATTCATCAATTTGGATAAGTCTGGCAAGTTCAAAGTTTCCAGAAAAGGAAGTTTGGGCCTAACCGGTGCACTAGATGTGCCAGCTTGGGGATTAGAGGGTCCAGCCCCCGAATTCCCATAGGTAAAGGTGGGGTTTCCCCCTGACACCGATTGTGAAGTGGGACGGTTGCTTTGAAATGGATTCCATCCGTAGGCCACAGGATTTTGGGTGGGAGGTGCAGTGTAAGTGGTTCGGGCCATCCCCATAGAAGCTGGGGTCTGAAAAAATGGAGCAGGTATCCCTCCGCTAAACAAAGAGAAGGGAGAGCTCGAGTATGGGACCGAAATAGGGGTATGGAAGCTTTTCCCATAAGAGGTGTTGCCTCCAAAGTGCACTCCTACATATGAAGGAGTTGGACCTACGTATGGACTGGATGGGGGGATATGCCCCCCATTCCAAGGAAATCCTTGGACATAAGTCGAGGATTCTACCGGACCACTCTGAGTAGTGTAAGGGAAGGAAGAGGGAATGGTAGGTATACTCGGGATCCCAGCAACCGTGTTACCAGAAATACCTCCTATGTTAGAGTGAACCGGTGGTTGAACCACCCGGCTCACTGGAGTCAAAGGTGTAGAAGGCAAACTAGATCTAGGGGCACTAACCGGGGGAGGTAGTACCCCTTCAACCGGGAGGGTTGAGGTAAACACAAAAGCACTCTCTTCTGCAGAAGACATGACTCTACTCAAAGGGACACCTACTACTGGTGAACTAAAGGTCTAACTTGGACGATCACAGGATCGTTAAGATCAGTCAATGGAGTGTTAAAATTTCTTGCAAACTCGTCAGTCTGCAATTATTCTATCTCGACTGTGTCAAAATCAAAATGGTTAGCTATCAATTCTGGTTCACCAAGAACCTCACTTACTCCTACTGGTTCAAAAGAACCGTCTGTGCCTAATCTCCGCCTTTGGGGTAAAGGTGGAGGCTCCAATGCAGGAAGAGGAGGAAGGTTTCTCAACCTTCTTGACCTTCTAACAAGTTGGTCCTCCAGAATTAAAAATTTGACTAATCACACCCTAAGGTCAACTAAGCACAAGCAAATCCACAGAGCATACACTAAAAAGATCCTAGAGTCTCAAGCAATCAAACCAGGGTATAAAGATATGCTTTGCCGAAGAAAGCTGATGAACGATTACTTGGCGTCCTTGAGGGGTTCTCAGGCACAAGCGAAGGAATCACCCACCACCCTCCTGCACTTTCCACAAGGGTTACCTTCCAAGTTCGTTCAAGGTGAACCAGAAATAACCTTCCGGTCTACCTAGGTATGAACCCTAAGAGACAAGAGACTAAAGGCTACCTTGACAATACCAGCTGTCTGGGGGGACAGTCGCAAGCCGAACTCGTACGCATGGGCAGGGTAGTTGAGCCCGAAACTCTGTCTAGGACAGAATCCCTAGATGCGTAAAATTCCTAGGTTACGTTTTGACAAGGATTTGGAGGGTTATCTCCTCTGTCCAAGCCTCCACGCGGCCTAGTGCTTAACTCCCATTTGAGAGGAGCTTCCCAAATACAGTGATAGAATCAAGGATTTACCTAAAGAATGGTCCACTACGTCTGATTTTATAACTTGTGGGAATTTTACACTCCCTAGCCCACAAGTCTAGCCTAAGCTAGTAGGTGAAAGGCCCCTAAAAATAAAAACTTACTAGTAAATTTTAATTTATGCATTTATTTTAAGGGTTGTTTCTTACTCAAGAGGAAATGGAAGTGATATACTGTATGGTGTTTTGACTCAGCAAGAAATAAATGAAAGTAAAGTGTATTCAAAGCAAACTACTACTATAAAACAAACTTCTTTTCATTTTTTCAAATATGTATTGATGAACTAAAGCACTGATAAGAGAAACTAAACCTATGTTTTTGTAATTTTTTGAGATTATATGTTTTTAAAATTAAGCAAACACTACTTATCCAAAAATCACAATGCAAAAGACTAACTATGTTTTGTTTTCACTTTAAAATTTGCTCAAAGAAACTACTATGCATCTACAATGCACTATGTTTGAGTCAACTTGAAACTTATGAACTGTATACAAGCCACAAACTGAAACAAACAGGCTGACAGAACCAACAGACCAGCAAGAAAAGCAGGCTAGGATCCCTAGCTTGGGTGCAAACAATGAAACAAAACCACTGCAGACTTAAAAAGGCAAGTGCAAACCAGCAACTGTCAGAAAGCAGACTGGAAAAACAGAGTCCAAGACCCTGATCACTGATCTGGACTAAGACACTTTAACCAAGAACCCAAACAGGCCAAATGCTTCAGGATGCAAACAGTAAATAAACCAAGTAAAAAGACTCAATGGCTTTCAAAAAGCACTAAGATGTGATTACCTAAGGCAATCAAGCAAACTCTACAGCATTCTTAAATAAAGTCTTCTCAGAAAACAAGGACTATAACAAGAAAAGACACAAGCAAACTCTTCTTTAAAAATCCAAATCTTCAGGAGTACTCGCGAATGCTCGCGACTGTGCAGTATAACAACCCGCGAATGCAACTTTATACTCGCAACTGTCCAGTAGGACAACCCGCGAATGGGTATAAAAATTTTCTCAAAAGCAAAGAAAAAACCCTAAGGCTTTCAAACGCTGAAGTAAGCAAGATCCAGGATAACAAACCACAGTCAGACTCACAAGCAAAACTGGTCAGGATAACAGAAATGACCTACAGCAGTCTAGGCTTCCCCAGCGGAGTCACCAGTTCTGTTGTAAGGGATTATGCACCTAATAATCGTAGTTCGGGGGTTACCAACATACTCAAACACTTGCAGACAATTGACTTCTAAAGTGCAGAATAGGAAATAGGAAGGTTAGGATAACTTACTTGTTAAACGAAGTTCGATCCTTGCTAGTCTTCTTCCAATCTGCTCCACTTCCAAAGTCTTCAAGGTTCACTCCTCTTTCACCTATTCAGAGACAATCTTCCAGATATAGAATGGTTTATATATATATGTTAGCAGGTTAGATAATTCAAATATGAAATACTGAAGCATAAACAATTATCAAACCAAGATATATAAGACACATGTGGAAGAATTAATCTCTTTATTGTCAATAATGAGAAAGTTCAGAGTACAACCAAATGTCTGAGACAAGGACTCCTTTGTCACCAAAGGATTCTGAGTTTCACTGCTCCAAAGACTTCTGTGAACAATCCACCAGCATAACTTTGCTCTAAATTGTAAGTGTCTACAACCCTCCCCAAGGCCTGTATTTATATGGGTGAAATAAGGCAGTTCTCGAAGGTTAGGGAGGTTATAGCAGTTAGGGAGATTAAGTAAAATGACTTAACTAAACTCCCATTAGCGCGTGATTTTGTGTTTTCATGTTAAGAAGCACATTCGCGGTATGTATTAGAGCAACCCGCAAATGAATCGCGACTTTGTATAAGTGCAACCCGTGAATACAAGGATTCGCGACTTGCTGTGAAGGAGACTCGCGAATGACTCGCGAGTTGTCTATAAAGAGAGTCGCGAATACATCCCAACATGACTAAATGGCAAAGTAACTAGCTGGATGAAGGTAGAATGTATTTCATGACAAACCAAGCTATAGTGTTAAGGGAAAACCTCTATCCATAAGTGTCCTTTTGTGTGCCGACATGAGGGATATCAGCACTCGGACGGAGAGGTGCCACTCAGGTGTATAACAGTATGTAAACCTTCCCTGTTTCCAAGTTGTTCTTAGGTTAGCCATCATCACAACCATAATCTCTACTCGTATTAGTATGTAATGATTCATCATTTCTTTCTTACTAATGGGTATTTTCTTATTGACTTCAACACATTATTTTGAGAGATATACTTAGAGTTGGTAGCACCTAAGGGATTACTTTCATAATTTGTAGGTAACCTTGCACTTAGAAAATGAAATATTAACATCAATTTTTGATTGTGGTTCTTCCTATGTTCAATGGAAATGAATTTATTCACATAGTGGTATTCATGTTGTACCTTGGTTCCCATTTTCATAATTGGTGGAATTCCTTGCCCCTACTAGCAACTTTCATTATCAAGTGTTGCTCGGGGGAAGATTTTTCATGGACTATGTGTAAGTTTTAAACTTGTGAAGTGAAACAATGTATACATATTCTTAAGAAATACAGAGTTTATTAAACAATGAAAAAAACACAATACATAAATATTTACCTTGGAAACCCTTAACTGGGAAAATCAACAAACTTAGAGACACAATACGCACCTCTCACTTTCTCATTGTATTTTCTTAACAATTCACAATAGAATATTTAGATATTTCACACCATACAAAAATCTAATATGTTAACCTAGATTATAATATATCTCAATCCTTTAACCAAGATTATATTACACATTTTCCATAAAAATAGCCCAATTTTCTTTGGATCGTTTCCTTGTCGAAGTTCACCACCTGAATGTTAATGCCTCTTGACAGAATTCACTACATGGGGAAATGAGTGTAGGAGAACCCCTTGTGACCCCCTAAGCTACACTCGATGCATATGAATGAGAATACTCATAAGAATTAAAATAGAGGGATCATAATGTGATGCACCTCACTTGCAAATTAGAATATAAAACATACCCTTGGAACACTATTTTCATTTGGTTCATGCGAGACATGTACTTAGTGGTGTTCTTTATCAAGTTGGTCTAAGACCTTTAAATTAAATAATGTTCATATTTCTTTCTTGTGTTGGTTGATGGGGGATACCATGATCATGCCATGATGCACTCCTTCCAATGGATCTCTTCCTATTGACACTAATTAATTTATTGAGAATGATATTTATATACCTTAAAGGTACCTTGGGGCTTGCAATCATTAGTGGTAGGTTCCCTTGCTATTAATAGTGGGTATTAATGTCCCTTTCTTGATAGATTCTTCAGGTACTGTTTGACAGTAACAAATCTATTCACACTTGTTAGAATGTACTATGTACTTTGACACTCATTATTATTATCGATGGGTTGTCTTGTGTTTCTCAATCATATACATCAATGACCGATAATCAAACAGTTTCTCAAATGTTTGATCTCAGATAATTTATCCACCTAGACTAGATTTGTACATGTGACAAATTTGGATTGAACACCTTAGTCTATGGTAGTGTTCCTCATATTGATACTGAGTGAGTTGTGCACATTGTATTAGTAATTTATATCAAATTGGTACCTTTTGGAAAATTAGTTTGTACCATTATTTAGTTTTAGTTTTTATCCTAGTGTACACTAAGACATATATCCCCTTTGTATCTGCTCATTGATATGATTTATATGTGACATGGATCCACATTGTATTTTTTTGAGACCATGATTCTGCATTTTATATACTTCGAACCCACAATCTACTTAATTCAAGAACCATGCTTGTTACCCACTTGAGCACGGGTATGTCTACCTCAAGCAAGAGAGACAATTGATACTTTTATTTTTCTTCCAGGTACTATTTTAAGCTTGATTATGTTACCCACAATCTACTTAATTCAAGAACCATGCTTGTTACCCACTTAAGCATGACTATGTCTACCTCAAGAAAGAGAGACAATTGATACTTTTATTTTTCTTCCAGGTACTATTTTAAGCTTGAGTTTATTGGAATTCACCTAATTCCACTTCTAATACTCCTTACCATATTATAGTATTTCAAACAACATCTTCCCTTTTAACCTCAAAAATGAGGAAGCATTTATTATAGATTTATCAAATAATCATTAACCTACATTGTCTATTTAGAATGAAACTCATCTATAGTTAAGCATTTCTCTATTAAAAAATACATTTTCTTTAATACCCACACTTTTTGTTTAGGAAACACATGGGGACCTGCTCCTTTACTTAAACAAAGGCATGCATGCATTCTAAAAGTTGGAAAAACATTAAATCTATATTAATTGCATACTTCTAAGTAGGGTTTATGAGATATCTACCCCTGTACACCTCTAACTCCCATACCTATGGTCTAAGCAACTTTTGAAGGTATTTATTGAGACGATTTGTTAAAGAAGTGACACCACATTTTACGGTAGCGCCCTTAGGATGGAGAATTGAAATTGATCATAGCTTGATATTTTAACACCCATCCCTTTATCAAATAATCCAGTATTTGAGTTCTATCTTCTTGGATCAACAGTGGGATGTTAGTCATTCTTGGTTATTCCATTTCCTTTATAGTCAAGAACATGAAGTCGAGTTGTATTCCATGAGTAGTCCAAGCTAGAGGAACCCAAATTCCAATGACAAAGGTGCTAATAACAAAGATCGTGTATAATTTTCTATTCGTGTTTTATATCTGATTTATGAACATGCCCCAACTTACAATATTTGATTCATGAACATGCCCCAACTTACATCTTGATTTGTTCATTCAATAATTGTATATTTGGAGGAAGAACTATTTACTTGATTAGAGTGGATTTTAGTTAGTTATTTATTTTCTTTCCTTCATCGTAATTTTATTCTATGAAGGGTTTGAGGAAGGTTCTTTGTTGTGTTTGTACACATTCACAATATATTGAATATGAGAAGGACATACCTTTGGTTGGATTATAATTTCTAACAAAGAGGTTATCCAACTAGCCTAAGGTATCGTCCTTCGTACTTTCTTTTATAGATTTGATTTTATACGTGAAATAAGAAAGTAGAGTTTTTGTTCTATTTCCCACTCTCTTGTTCATGGATCCATAATGTACGTAATTTGAAAACCAATATTTTTTCCCACTTGAGCATGGGAATTCCCACCTCGAGGAAGAGAGACATCTAATACTTTGGTTTTTCTTGCAGGCACTTCTTTTAGCTTGAGTTCATTGAACTTCACGTAGTTCCACTTATTGTACTCCTTCACCATATTATAATGTATTTCAATCATCATATTTCCTTCTAACCTCAAACATTAGGGGTCATCTATTACATCATTATCAATTCATCATTCACCTATAATGTTTATTTGGATTGAACATTATCTATGATTGAGTAGTTTTCTATAAAAATTAACATTTTCCATGATACTCGTGATTTTTATTCAAGAAACACAAGGGTCCCTTCTCCTTTACTTAAAACAAAAGTGTGGATGCATCCTAAAAGCTGGAAAAAATATTAAATCCACATTAATTGCATGCTCTTAGTCAGGATTATGAGATCTATATAAATCCCATACCATTTTTATAAGCCAACTTTTGAAAGTATTTATTGGGAAAATTTGTTGAACTATCTTTCCCTCTCTATCAATAACATAACCTTAGTTATTGGGAAGAAATTCCATAAACACTAACTCCAAGGACCTACTTTCCTTAGGTGATTCATGCTTGGAATTTATGAACACAATAAAGATCAAATAAGACTTCAATAAGGGTTCCTCTATGCCATATTTATCAAAGTAAATAGGGAAAACATGATTATCTTTGTAATTTGATGTGCAAATAATTTCATTAGGGATTAAAAATTCTTCATCTTGATTACAAATCATCAATTGGTCAATGTTCAAAAATGCATTACCCTTGTGTTTACTATTGCTCAACATAGAAATATCTAGATTTATAAATATATTTTGTTTCTTCAATCATTACATTGATATGGCATCAAATATTGGGGCATATTGGAGATTAAGACCTTCAATCATTACATGGTTGAAGTTATGTCTGATTGCACACTAGATTTTGGTTCCTCTGAATTTTGTATATGCGTTAAACAAAATAAATTAAGATTCACATCCAATGCTACAAGAGAAAACAAAATATTAGAGTTAATATCCAATGATGTTTTTGTACCTGTGCATGTTCCATAATTAGGTAAATCAATGTATAATGTTTCATTTATAGATGATCTCTCAAGGATGTAAGGTTTTTCGTTACACTAAAACCTGCAAATGTTGATGAACATTTGAAACCCAGCACAAGGCCCTATCACCAGGAGTGGTGGTTAGTCCACTTGTTTTATATTCCCAGAGGTGCAACGATTATACCATGTGGAGGTTGTACCGATACTTCAAAACCCTGCCTCGATGTAGCTAGAGGGAATTGAACCTGATACCTCTGCTCCAATACCATGGGAAGACTTGTCACCATATTATATTTACATAGTTGTTGCAATGAGCGATAATTTAAGTGACCAAGTCGCTCATGCCAAAGTTTGCTCAAGTTATCGCTATGAACAACAAAAACTGAAGGAAAAGGTGATGACCCAAAGTTGTTAAATTTGTACAACCTGGTAATATCATTAACAATTATGGTAGCTAGGACATGTTGAGGATCTTTAAAATCCTTGATTACAACTTGGTGAGGTGTAAACATTACAGTTTTACCTTCACCAGAATGAGTGATTTGATAGACTGACAACAAATTGTAGGAAATTCTTTGAACACATAGTACATCACTAAAATGACCATTTTCTATTGAAATTGTTCCAGATCCTACAACACTTAGATATCTATCATCACCAACAAATATTTGTTTGGTGTTACATTCATGCATAGTAGAAAAGATGGCTTGATCCTTAGCCATATGATAAGATTCTCTAGAATCAATGAGCCATTCATTTTGAGTAGAAGAAGAAGATACAGTATAAGAATAACCAGAAGCACAAAGTGCATGTCCATGAGAGGTAGATTCTCCAGACGAATCTAGGATGATGTGGTGCTTCTTCATTGCTGCTTCCAAGGCTTCCATCTTCTTGAAACACTTAGATTCATCATGATTATCTTTCCCGCAATAGTTGTGTTGCAGCTACAACTGTTTTCCCAAATTTTTGAAATTTTGGACCCTCCTCTTAATTTTTATCTTGCCTAAAATTGTTTGGATCCATGAACTCTTTTTTTTTCCCTCTGCTGCAAGCTTTGATTGTTTTGAGGTCAACTGTTTTTATGCTTTTCGGAAAATTGCTTGTGTCTGCAAATGCTTTGGTCGTAGAGTTTAAAGTTCGATCTCAAAAGGTGTCCTTTGATCTGTGATTTCTTTCTCTGATATCATTTTCGCCGCTATTTCGGAGGTGAAACAAACTTTTCATTGCTACCCAGCCGAAAGTATTTTGGAATATTAACATTTTTGTTTAGTTTGGTTGATCGGAGGTCATTTAAACAAAGCATCGAAGCCATATTTCCCTACGTGGCTGCCGTTACAGAAGCTGAACAATGATTGTTCTGACGGATAGCGTTGACCTTTCCCATGCCATGACGTTATTATGTTGACTTGTTGTGCGTTGTCGGAGGTTGATTGAAGTTTGAGTCGGGGTTTTTGATCTCTATGACGCCGCTGTTTTGGAGATGAGACCAACTTTTAGACTGCTGCACAACCTTAAGATTTTTCGAACACTTAATGTTTTCATGATTTTTTTGCGCCATATCGAAAGGTTTTATGACTTTGATCGAAGGTGGTAGTCTGATCGCTTTCTGCATTTCGGCTCCCGAGCAAACTGAATGTTCCTCCATATAACTGCTCCACGCGTCAATTGTTTTGTTATGGTTTTCACCGTTATGTTTTATTTGCCACAGAGCCGGTAGTCTTGCCATCTTCCTCCATTGCGACTGCGTATTGCACTAATCACCCGACGTCTATGTCTTTCCGTCTGTCGACAAGGAGTCTTTCCGTTCGATGCTTTAGTATTTAATATTTTCGACGCTGATAGACTTGATGGCCTCGCGGAACCTATTGTCCATCTAAATCCCTCCGCTGTCGCTGTTATTTAAACTATCCTCCCGATGCTTCAGTGATTTTCCCACCGGTGAGGGTTTTTCCCGCCATTTTTGTGTGTGTTTTTACCCTATCTGATGGGTGACGGAGGTTTCATATTCTATCATTTTAAGGTTTGCGCGACGAGAACGCAGTACAAGGCCTCATTTTGATGATCAATTTTATTGTTAGTATGGTTTACATTTGTTGAAAAGATGCAGTCCAAATTAATGATGAATTTTGTTTTAACTGCAGGCGGATTTAGAAGATTCTTCAGACCCCTGCTGCAAAGACGACATAGCTGGAGGACAAAGCAGAAGGAAGATGGCTGAAAAGCGATAGGCAGAGATATTTTGAGATCAACGGAATCTTTAAAGGGATAAATAAAAGACAAAGCGGAATCATTAGCAATAGGGGCCCAGGCTTGGAAAGGTTCATTAGTTACTAAGCTGGTCCCGTTTTATGAAGTACTCATAAGTCTTAATCCGAAATGTAACACGTTATGGGAATCATGAGCACTCACAAGAGGACAAAAATTGTGAGATTAAACGGTTTGGGGAGCCCAAAGATCAGGGGTTGGGGCAGCCCAAGGGTTTTTGCTGTTTGGTTTAAATATAGGAAAGTTAGAGGTTACAAGGGATTTTTCCTTGGAGAAACTTGTGAACTATTTGTTGTAAGAGGGACTACTTCGTTTTGAAATAATAAATTACAAATTTTGCCTGTTGGAGAAGGTGCTGTGTGGAATGTTCGAATGTGATAAAATGAACAATGTTGAAGGGGAACTATTTCGTTTTCAACTATGTTTCATTAACTGTGAGAGCGTTCTAACTTTCTGAACCTATGTTCTTATCTGAATGTTATCTGGTTTATTCTGTGATAAGTTCCACTATGGGTAATGGATATTTTAACGGTTGATGAGCTATCTTGTCATGTATACCTTTATTCATGTTTATGTGTTTTGATTCTAAGAATAGCTATCTATGATTTATCTTAACATGTGAACAGAATTACATTATTGATGAATTAATATCTTGCTCCCTAGGGACAGCTTAGTTAGTGTTGTACTTTCTAGTTGTGTGTGATTTAGATGTGAGAGAGTCTAAGACGAGAGGTAAGAACCTGCACATCACATTGTGACCACTCCTTGCATTCTTTATCAATTTGCATCTTAGATAGGCACTTGCATATAATACTTAAAGTCAAAAAATACAAAAATATACACGGTGGACTGGGCCGCAACCGGTAAAACCTTTTATTTTTGTTACTTGACCCACGGTAGCCGGACCTCAAACCGAACGGATTCCCCACACCAAACAGTCACGGGCTAGTTGGGAACGTTGACTGGGGAGAATCCCTTGCTATTGTTGCCTGTGAATTTCCATGCCTCAACAGTTTCTGGCACTAGAAGGAGGGCAACCAGTGCATGGCTGGCCGAGGAAACCCATTTTCTCGAGATTATTCCACCGGTTACAGTTCAGAAAGCAGTTTGTTTCCCAATCCAATTCCTGAACAGAAGGGTAAAGAGCATTTGTATTTTGTGGACAACGAAGTAGTTAATGATCTGAGAAGACACACTAGGGCATATGTGAAGAATATTGGAGGATTACCAATTATCCCTGACTTGCCCAGAAGAGATAATAAAAAGAAATACCATCCTATATTGGAAGACTCAATGTTGGCTGGATATTTAGAAGAACTAGTAGAAACAGCCTTACAGGAGGTGGTTCAGCCTTTGAATCAAGTGGGCCCAGAGACACCTTACTGTTCACCTGTCCATACTCCTGTTCATTCACCGCCTCACTCTCCACCCAGACTCATGGCAGGTGTAAATGCAAACCAGCCACCTAACCCACCAAATCCACCACCGACTTGGAAATCCAGATCACCCTTGAACTTAACACCTCCATTGCACGACATACCTCAAGCTTTTGAGAAGATGCTGCCCAAGTTTGACCCAAATGAGAAGATGTTAGTAGATGACCATTTGCAAAGTTTCTATTTGGCAATAGAGGGATTAAGGGCTGGGGAATATGAGGATGTAGTTTGTAGACTTTTTCCACACACCCTTAAAGGAGTAGCAGCATCATGGTATTTCGGTTTTCCTGCAAACTCCATCCCAAACTGGGATACCTTTTAGAGGATTTTTAGAAGTAAGTATGCAACCCAAAAAACTCATGCATCTCTCATGAAAGGACTGTGTGCCTTAAAGAAAGAAAGAAAAGAGAATGTGCACAGTTGTACCCAAAGATTCGCAGCCTATCTTAAGAATTTTTCTGAAGCTAACAAACCCTCAGATAAAGTTCTGATTGAGTATTATACCTCAGCTCTAGGACCCAAGTTCGCCATGTTTTCCAAAATGAAAGCCAAACCTACACTAGCAGAGACTTATGAGGAAGCAAAGAGAGTAGAGGCTGAAAAATAAAGCATCGAAGATTATCCTGAACGGTCAAGAGAAAAAAATGTTGGGAGGAAAGCTTTGTTATTTACTAAGCGTAAAGAGGAGCAATCACCAGATTTCGAAGGAATGGAAAAGATGTTGTAGAAGCTTTCTAACAAAATCATAGAATTGGAAAAGGAAAAGGAAGCCCAAAATTTCTATAACCCTTATTACAAGAAAAGGGAAGATAACAATCAATCCCAACCTCCTCCGCACAGCCCTGCATTTATGAACTTAATGGAGGTAGGAATGGATAACTTTTGCACTTTCCACCAACAACCCCATTCTAGAAAGAATTGTCCTCAATGGATAAATTCAATGATGTTGGTTATGAATCAGCTGTTGGATTCCAAATTAACTGAAGATAACAATGAAGAAGGGAAAGACGGCAATACAACAATAGAAAAACAGGAAGATGAGGCCATGGTCTTATGGGACTGTGTATCGTTGTTTGATGCCAAGGAGAAAAATCTGAGACACGAGGGCATCCTGGAAACAAACGTAACGACGAGAAGCCAGGGGTTGATTAAGGAAAATAGTCTTATGCTCCCGAAGATCAAAAGACTCCAAAAGAATGTTAAGAAATTTCAAAACAACTCCCCAACTAATAAAATTCCAGAATTTACCATCACCAATCAAAATCCTAGACAGACCAACATGTCTACTAAGCCCAATGAAGAAAAAATAAATAACGTTAAATCGAATCTCACAGAACATAAGATGGATTATGACATTGTGGAGGATATCAAAAAGTTAAGGCGAACATCTCATTATTTGAAATGTGCAATGTGCTACAGCAAAAAGAAAAGCTATTGAAAGCACTTGAAGTATCAGAGGAGAGGCTTCCCACTGACAATCAGCCCCAAGAAGAAGAAATTGGTGAAGCAAGTATGGGAGGTAAGCCTAAAATCAAGAATCCACCTTTTCTCCTTACTTTTGAAATTTTCAACCACAATGTGCATAACTTCCTAGTAGACTCGGGGGCATCATTCAACGTCATGCCGCTGTCGGTCTGCAAAAAGATAAATGGGCAACCTAAACCATCTACCTGGAGGGTCGTTCAATTGGATAGAATGAATGTGAAGGTAAATGGGGATGGAGGGTGTTCTCGTTTGCTTATCTTCAAATGATAAGGTATGTCAATTCATTGATATTGTGGTGGATAACATACCGGAAGCTTATGGACTTGTTTTGAGCAGAGATTGGTCGACAAAGTTGAATGGATATTTTGCCTCGAACTGGTCACATCTGTGGCTACCATATAAAGGAAGCCCAAATAAAATTAAAGTTTTGAGGGAGCCCCACATGAAACACAATGTTACTCAGTTCGAAGGTAAAAATGAACTAATGGATTTTGTTTTGGGAAATTACTTTATTGAGCTAGAACCAGGAAACTATCAAGTGGAAGAAGCCAGCGATACATTAGACACTTAGCCTAATCTCCTTCGGTTTTCACAGGATGATGAAATTGATTGTAAAATAGTAGAATCAGCTGTAGATGTAGATGTTAATTCTCGCACAGTAGTGGTTAATGATTTTTGGACGCTTTTCTTTGATGGTTCTAAAACTTTAGAGGGGTCGGGAGCTAGCTGTGTCCTGATTAACCCTAAGAAAAACAAACATTTTCTTTCATGTAGGTTAGAGTTTGAATGTACCAATAACACAGCTGAATATGAAGCATTAGTTCAGGGACTAAGAAAGGCAATTGAATTAAAGGCAAAAAATCTGAAAGTGTTTGGAGATTCTGCAATAGTTGTAAAACAAATTTGAAATCAAATACATTGCATTTCTCCTCATTTAAAAGCTTATCAAAATGAAGTATGGGATTTACTTAAATGCTTCAATGCATTAAACATTGTATCGATTCCTAGACTTAAGAATGCAGCAGCTGACTTGTTGGCCACTTCAGCTGCGAGGCTTGTGCCCTCTAATAATCCGTGCTCTGTTGAATTTCTTTTCAGGCCTTTAGTTCCAGATATGATTACCAATATACGAGTGTTCGATGATGATCAACAGATTATAGAATGCTTGACAAATGATGAGAATTTCAAAGGGGCGATTATTGATGATGAAGAACATCAAGCCGAGCTAAAATTCGATAATTTTATTTCTAAGGGAGTCAGGACTTTAGAGCGGATGTTTTATTTAAATGAAAAATTTAAAAGACCAGCGAATGTGAAGACTCATAGCTCGTCTCTACAGTTCAAGTTGATTAATTTGGGGGTTGAAATTGAGCCTAAATATGTGAACTTAGGAAAGTGTTTCTCCCCAGATGAAAGGAATAAGTTTATCAGTCTTTTCAAACAATACAAGGATGTTTTTTCCTGGACATATGAAGACCTGAAGACATATGACACCAATATTATTCAGCATGTTATCCCCTTCAGATCTGGAATAAAACCTTATCAGCATCCTTTAAGGAAAATGCATCCAAAATTAGAACCTTTAATCTAGAGTGAAGTTAAGAAACTATTGGATGCTATAATTATCTTCAAGGTTAGACACTCGGACTGGGTTTCAAATCTGGTACCAGTAAGGAAGAAGTCCGGAGAAATCAGGCTATGTGTGGATTTGAGAAACTTAAATCGCGCTTCAGATAAAGACAATTATCCTGTCCCACCCATGGAGCAGATATTGCAAGTGGTTTCGGGTTCTGAACTATTCTCTTTATTAGATGGATTCTCAGGCTACAATCAAGTATTAGTAGTTGAAGAAGACAGACTTAAAACAACGTTCAAGACCAGGTGGGGAACTTTTGCTTACAGAAGGATGCCCTTTGGACTCATAAACGCTGGAGCTACTTTCCAGAGGACTATGGACATAGCTTTCTGCGGTCTGATCAGCCGCAGTACCGTAGTATACCTCGATGACATCACAATTTTCTCAAAGAAAAAAGAGGAACATGCATTTCAACTAAAGCAGATTTCTGAACACTGCCAAAAATATGGTATCTCACTAAACCCCAAGAAGTGCGTGTTTGCCATTACAAAAGGTAAATTGTTGGGTCACATGGTTTCTAAGAAGGAGATCTCCATAGACCCAGAAAGGATCAAAGCCATCGAACAGATTCCCTTACCCAATAATAAAAAGGGCATGCAATCATTTATGGGGACAATAAATTTCGTGCAAAGGTTTGTGCCAGATTTCTCTCAAATTGTTAAACCTTCGCAGCAAATGGTAAAGCAAAGTGTACAATTCATGTGGACTGATGTAGAGAATAACGCATTTAGTAAAATTAAAACAGCTGTTGCGCACGCACCCTCCCTCAAAAGTCTGGATTTTGAGAAAGATTTTATTCTTTACACTTTTGCATCTGATGATTCACTAGCAGCTGTGCTTACCCAGAAGGAAGATGGGGGAGATGAGTTCCCCATATCATTTATGAGCACAGGTCTGCAAGGGGCCGAATTGAATTACCCAACTGTGGATAAACAAGCTTATGCTATGTTCAAAGTGGTAAAACAATTCAGGCCTTATATACTTAAGAACTGGACAAAGGTAATAGTTCCACACCCAGCTGTGAGGTCTCTTTTCATACAAAAGGAGTTAGGAGAAAGAAGAGGCAACTAGGTAATAGCTCTATAGGAGTATGAATTCAAGCCGGCCTCCATAGTTAAAGGGCAAGTATTTTGCAAATTAATGACTGAAAGCAAAGACAATGAAGAACAGAACTGGGAAAATGAAGCTGAGTTACATCTGATGGATGTATGTCCTCTTTTCACAGCTCTGGACTCCTGGTATCGAGACCTTGTGCATTACCTTCAGGTGGGATTGTTACCGGAACATTGGAATTCTAAGCAAAGAAGAGCACTGCGTCTTAAATCAGCCTCATATCAGATTGTTGAAGGAATATTATTCAGAAAGAATTATGATGGAGTTCTTCTTAGATGCTTAGAGAAAGAAGATGCGAAGAAGGTAATGATAGACTTACATGATGGGCCTGCTGGAGGACATTTCTTCGGAGATACGACAGCACATAAAATTCTCAGAGCTGGATATTATTGGCCCACACTGTTCAAAGATGCACATGCCCATGTCAGAAAATGCGACATCTGCCAAAGGTGTGGTGGAAGACAAGTTAAAGCAGCAGCACCATTAAAGCCTGTTATGATAACAAAACATTTTGAGTAGTGGGGGATGGACATCATTGGAGAGATAAAGCCAAATTATTCCTTGCAACACAAATATATTCTGACGGCAACCGACTACTTCACTCATTGGGTCGAAGCCATTATGTTGCGTAAAGTAAATGAAGATGCGGTCATGGACTTCTTACAAGATCATATTATGACCAGGTTTGGGGTTCCAATTTCTTTAGTTTTTGATAATGCTACTTACTTTTCCTCGATTAGATTAACTTCATTTTCTCATGAGAAAGGAATTAAGTTGCATTACTCTGCTAATTACTATCCACAGGGAAATGGCTTGGCTGAATCTACGAACAAGAATCTGATTAGGATTTTAAAAAAGACGGTGATAGAAAATCAGAGGAGTTGGCACTCAGCATTACCAAATTCTCTTTGGGCTGATAGGGTCACCCCCAAGACTTCGTTAGGTGTGTCCCTGTATACCCTTGTTTATGGAAAAGAGGCCATTCTACCCCCCAATATCATGCTAACCTCTTCCATAATCGCTCAAGAATCCAGAGGATCAAATAATGAAGTCTTGCAAATAAGGATACATAACCTTTTGAAGGTAGAAGAGTCTAGATCCAACGCCAGAGAACGTTTTAAACAACAATAGGAGGTAGTAAAGAGATGGTTTGATAAACACAAAGCTAGAACAAAATACTTCAAGGTGGGAGATTTGGTTCTCAAATGGGATCACCCTCATGATGAGAAAGGAAAACACACAAAATTTCAACAGTTGTGGGTAGGCCCTTTCCAGATTGTAGCAAAACTTGGCCCCTCAACCTATAAATTGCAAGATTTACAGGGGTGGGAAGAGAACTTATCAGTCAATGGTTTAGTTCTCAAACCTTATTTTTCCTGAGTTTTTGTTTTTGTTCTTTTGTTTTGTACATAAATAATTTGCTTTGTTTGTTTATTTTTGATTTATTTGATTTCTGTTGGTTTTAGTTAGATTTTGGTTGATTTCAATAAAAGAGGCAAACCTTTGGGTGCATGGAGAGCATCAGAATTCTGGATTAACTAAAATCCTTGATTATAAGACTGTTTACTATTGTTTTATCTGAAAGACTTTCTTCTAGTTTAACAGTTTTCCTAAATGGCTATGAACACATTGAAGTCCTACTTAATCCTTGTAAAATAACTCAGGATCAAAAGTCTGGAATACTCTTTCGAGGCTCCATCCATCTCACATGTAAAATGTCCCAGGGGGTGACAGCAAAAGACCCACAGAAAGGAAGCAGGGTAAACAGTATATTATATATAAATGATCCCATGCCAAGAATTCAAAGCCAAAAGGCAGACAAGAGTCAAAAAACTCCTAAGAAAGCAATATGTATCAAAACAAAGTACTGAACCATATAAGTACTGAATTGCCAAAAGTTATTCTCCATCCGTGAGCTGAAAGTTAAATACATCTCTCACACAAAAGGACACTACAGATAGAGGAGCCTGAATGAAAATTCAGAAAGAAGGGCATGCAAGAGGGCTCACAAAGGACAAAAGTGCAAAATTCCATGGGAATGAGGAACAAATGAATATTTCTGTTTACCACATGTCACAATCTTATGGTGTCCAAGCTGGCAGCTACTTGAAGACAGAGGTAATAAATGAAACTCATCTTCTTCGCCTTAGAAGAGTTATCTTGACTTGGAAATCTTGGTTTCCATTCTCCTAAATTGGACTATCATCAATAACTAAAAGTAGATACGTTTGCCATTTGGGAAATCTAGACATCTAGAAGAATTCAACATGTTGGTTTATTATCAAACAGTCTGTTACTTAAGGAAGAAATTGTCCATAGATCTAGGTTCACCAGGTAGTCGCCAATTATTGCAGCCGCAAATCTTTTCCCAAATTTTTGAAATTTTGGACCCTCCTCTTAATTTTTATCTTGCCTAAAATTGTTTCGATCCATGAACTCTTTTTTTTTCCCTCTGCTGCAAGCTTGGATTGTTTTGAGGTCAACTGTTTTTATGTTTTTCAGAAAATTGCTTGTGTCTGCAAATGCTTTGGTCGTAGAGTTTAAAGTTCGATCTAAAAAGGTGTCCTTTGATCTATGATTTCTTTCTCTGATATCTTTTTCGCCGTTGTTTTGGAGGTGAAACAAACTTTTCATCGCTGCCCAGCTGAAAGTATTTTGGAATATTAACATTTTTGTTTAGTTTGGTTGATCGGAGGTCATTTAAACAATGCATCAAAGCCATATTTCCCTACGGGGCTGCCGTTGCAGAAGCTGAACGATAATTGTTTTGATGGATAGCGTTGACCTTTCCCATGCCGTGACATTATTATCTTGACTTGCTGTGTGTTGTCGGAGGTTGGTTGAAGTTTGAGTCAGGGTTTTTGATCTCTATGACGCCGCTATTTTGGAGATGAGACCAACTTTTAGACCGCTGCACAACCTTAAGATTTTTCAAACACTTAACATTTTCATGATGTTTTTGCACCACATTGAAAGGTTTTATGACTTTGATCGAAGGTGGTAGTCTGATTGCTCTCCGCCATTTCGTCTCCCGAGCAAACTCAATGTTCTGCCATATAACTGCTCCACGTGCCAATTGTTTTGTTATGGTTTTCGTCATTATGTTTTATTTGCTACGGAGCCCATAGTCTTGCCGTCTTCTACAATTGCAGCTGCATATTGCACTAACCACCCGATGTCTATGTCTTTCCGTCCGCCGACAAGGAGTCTTTCCCCTCGATGCTTTAGTATTTAATATTTTCGATGTCGATAGACTTGATGGCCTCGCGGAACCTATTGTTCATCTGAAGCCCTCCATTGCGGCTGTTATTTAAACTATCCTCCCGATGCTTCAGTGATTTTCCCAACGGTGAGGGTTTTTCCCGCCGTTTTTGTGTGTGTTTTTACCCTATTTGATGGGTGACGGATGTTTCATATTCTATCATTTTAAGGTTTTCGCTACGAGAACGCAGTACAGGGCCTCATTTTGATGACTAGTTTTATTGTTAGTATGGTTTACATTTGTTGAAAAGATGCAGTCCGAATTAATGATGAAATTTGTTTTAACTGTAGGCGGATTTAGAAGATTCTTCAGACTCCTGCTGCAAAGATGACATAGCTGGAGGAAAAAGCAGAAGGAAGTTGGCTAAAAATCAATATGCAGAGATATGCTAAGATCAACAAAATCTTTAAAGCGACAAATAAAAGACAAAGCAGAATCGTTAGCAACAGGGGCCTAGGCTTGCAAAGGTTCATCAGTTACTAAGCTAGTCCCATTTTATGAAGTACTCATAAGTCTTAATCTGAAATGTAACGCATTATGGGAATCATGAGCACTTACAAGAGGACAAAAATTGTGAGATTAAACAGTTTGGGGAGCCCAAAGGTCAGGGGTTGGGGCAGCCCAAGGGTTTTTTGCTGTTTGGTTTAAATATAGGAAAGTTGGAGGTTATAAGGGCTTTTTCTCTGGAGAAAATTGTGAACTATTTGTTGTAAGAGGGACTACTTCGTTTTGCAATAATAAATTACAATTTTTTTCTGTTGGAGAAGGTGCTATGTGGAATGTTCAAATGTGATAAAATGAACAATGTTGAAGGGGAACTATTTCGTTTTCAACTGTGTCTCATTAACTATGAGAGCGTTCTAACTTTCTGAATTTTCTCTGGTTTATTCTGTGATAAGTTCCACTATGGGTAATGGAGATTTTAACGGTTGATGATCTATCTTGTCATATATATCTTTATTCATGTTTATGTGTTTTGAAGAACGGCTATCTTTGATTTATCTTAACATGTGAACAGAATTACATTACTCATGAATTAATATCTTGCTCCCTAGGGACAGCTTAGTTAGTGTTGTACTTTCTAGTTGTGTGTGATTTAGATGTGAGAAAGTCTAAGACAAGAGATAAGAACATGCACATCACGTTGTGACCACTCCTTGCATTGTTTATCAATTTGAATCTTAGATAGGCACTTGCATATCATACTTAAAGTCAACAAATACAAAAATATACACGGTGGACTGGGCCGCAACTGGTAAAACCTTTTATTTTTATTACTTGACCCACGGTGGCCGAACCGCAAACCGGACAGATTCCCCACACCAAACAATCACGGGCTAGTTGGGAACATTGACTGGGGAGAATCCCTTACTGTTGTTGCCTACGAATTTCCAGGCCTCAACAAGTTGCAATGACGCTCAGTCTTCTTTCCTTTTGTCTTGGATCCTTTGTCATTTTTTAAAGAAGGAGCTGACTGAGAGGGTTTGGGACCCTTGTTTGGCTTATTATTGTGAAAATTTTGTTTCTTGGGAGTCTTGGACTTTTCTTTCTGTTGAGACAATAAGGCTTTCTCAGATGTATTTGCATTGTTAATTATTCCAAGATGAATGAGCTTATCTTGCTCTCTAATTAAGGAATCACAAAAGGATTAAATACTAGGCTCTTGATAGCTAGTTGCAATAAAGGATTCTTTCATGGAATAAAATGTAGATACAAAAACAAAATATACAGGTCCAAGTTTGGAAAGAATATGATAAATTCATTGTTTGTCTTCTCTCTTAATCTTGCATTCTTCATGTAAGAGTCTAAGAGTTTTTGTACTTTGACCTTGAATTTCATTATGTTTACCAAACATAGATTCCAACTTTTCCCAAGCTTTATCAGGTTGATCAATTCCAGATATATGGAATTGCAAACTAGTAGATATTGACATCCCAATCAATCTACGAGCTTCATCGCATCTATTTTCCCATTTTATTTTCTTATCATCATCAGTGGGTATTAAATTGAGCACATAGATCTGTGGACAAACACACAACTCACGTGATAGATCACACAATTTACTTAGTTATTGAAGAATGAAACAGTGCAAAAATGGCTTGCAGCTGTGAATGTTTTTCATTAATCAAAGAGTAATTAGATGATAATTACAATGAAGTAAAATCGCTTTAATAGCCACAAGCAATTAGAATCCACATGAGGAAGTTCGAATTGATTAGACTCTACTTGACTGTAGGTAACCAAGACCTTGTCTAAATCATTATCGGAGGACTCAGTGGTTAACTGACCTTGTCTAAACCATAATCAGAGTTCATTGGAGCTCTAAAACACAACTTAAGTGTTATATTCAGTGTTGACCAATGGTTAACTGACTGTGGTAGGTGAGAAATGCGCCCCACATGTGTGCACTCAAGTAAACCTAGCGCTAACTGAATGTGGAGGACTTGAACTGAATGTAACTGACTCCTAACTTAGCTTGACTAGTCGTTAACTGAAGTGAACTGACCTTGGTTGGTTTCGGCACTCCTAGTGGCTTCCTAAATTGTAGGGATTGGTCTAGGAGGCTCTTAAACTTATGCAATTAAGTGCAATAAGTGGCAGTGAGCCTCAATTAGTCTTCCCCACACTTTAGTAACTGAAACATGTGCCCCAATTAGGTCAAGTTGACCCAATGGTGCTAATGACTATAAATAGATTGGATGGACTCCCGATTTAGACATGACTCCCGATTTAGACATATGACCAAATTGGACAAGGGAGGATTAATAATCCTAACACCCCCCCTGAATGATAACTTGGAAAATCTGTGGACCCTGGTAACTAATACCATAGGTCACCCATTACATCAAGTAAAGTAAAGTAACTGCTCAAAAACAAGGTGCTGGGGAAAAACCACATGGGAAAAAACCCCCCCTTCTAATTAAGCAGGTAGAATCAGGATCAATCTGGTTCTTCTGTGAACAGGTATCCTGGGGCCTAGCATGTGAACCTCTCCATCATTATGTCTGGAGGAATATTCCTCTTTGGAATAAGAATGATATGCTCAACTAAATCAGAAATATAGACAGTTGCCAAATGAAGACTGGACCCATGTAGAGCAACTGAAGTCAACTGAAAACTGAGAAAAGGTTCTTGAGAATTCAGAGAATGTGAAGAAAACTCAAGAAAATGATATGTTGCAGCCATGAACAGCAAACCATGAGTGGTAAGAACAGCCCCAAGTGTTAGGAGCAGGTGTCCAGGTGGATGCAGAAAATCTTCCTCTTTACTAGTTCTGTGAGGAGATGAGCATGTGATCAATGGTAGAGAAGCACTGGGACTGTTGAGTGCGAATTATTGAGCTCCATAGTCTGATATAGCTTCTGAAATAGATAATGAATCACATAATAAAATATCAGCAACCTCATATGAGGAAACTAACACCAAATCCCCATCAGCAGTTTTGAAGAGAAAGTGCGGTACTTGATTTTTCACACCGGAATTGGTGAGAGTAGCTACAAGCATGACTAAAACATTTTGAATTTTAAAATATCAACCAAATAATATCAGATCAGAAAGTAAATCAGATCTAAACAGGTTCAAAACAGATGCAAAACTATGAAATGGAATCAAATCCCCAGCAACATTTTTGTAGGAGACTTGCAGTACTTGTTTCTTCACACCGTTGATGAGAACAGCTACAAGCAGTACTGAAAGATTATGAATTTGATATATTAAACCAAGCAATATCAGATCAAATCTAAATAAGATCATATCAGATCCAATAAGGTTAATATCATATTCAAATAAATGGTTAACCAAGACGGTGAATGCACATCTTTCTTCTTCTTTAAAATTCTGAATTTTTGTGCATGCAATCCTGCAGGAATTTGCTGGAAAAAATAGATCATGGGGAGCGAATGGATCACTCTGGTAATCTGATATTTCTTCCAAAATATCCAAGGTATCACATATTTTCAAACCAGCAGCAACATTAGAGGGAGAAAAATCAAATTTCTCTTCACTTTCGGAAGCAATTACTAGTAAATTTTGCACAGAATTTAAAGGAAAATCACCGGTAAATGTTTGCATGGAAGTGCAGCAGAATTTTTCTTCAATATCAGAGATTCGAATGTCTTCTTCTATTTCAGAAATATGAGAAGATGAGACATCAGATATCTTATGAACTTCCGGAGCATCAGGAGAAGGAGTCACCGCATGGAGACTGTCTTCAATTAGAATTGACTGTGTAGAAGCTTCTGCTTCTTCTTTATCTTGAACAACTTCATCAGAGAGAGTGGAGGCCGAGATTTTTGGATCAAGGATGCTTATGGTGCTGGATGTGTTCTCCAAAGTGCTATTATGATCCTCATAAATCATTTCAAAGGTTTTGTCCAATCTTGTCCATAGTTCCTCTGGATCTTTAGTAGATCTATTAAGGTAGAACAAGCTAGGAGAAAGAGCCAGTTTCATTATTTCAAAAGCTACATCCTTTGAATTTAGCCAGTCATTTTCACTCTCAAAATACTTTCTACCGAATCCATAAGACACCCAAAGGAGATGTTGTCTTTTCAGAAATATAATCATCTTCACCTTCCATTCATGATAGTCTGAGGATTGGGTCAGAAGAGGAACTAATGAATTCATTTCAAAGTTGTACCTGCAAAACAAAAAGAAGGGCACCGTAAGGTCAGACAGCCTGCACTTTTGGAATTTTCTTCACACCCAGCTTAGTTAATCAAGCAAGCTTGATCAACAATTCCTTTGCTTGGGGTATTAAGTGGTAAATTCTCCACTTCTGGTGCAATGCTGGAAGGAGCAGTTTTGCTCAAAAAATGATCGATTTGGAGATCTGAGGAGGAGAAGTGCCTTGTCCCCCAAGGCTCTGATACCATATTAAATTGAGCACATAGATATGTGAACAAACACACAACTCACATGATAGATCACACAATTTACTCAGTTATTGAAGAATGAAATAGTGCAAAAATGGCTTGCAACTGTGAATGTTTTTCATTAATCAAAGAGTAATTAGATGATAATTACACTGAAGTAAAATGGATTTAATAGCCACAAGCAATTCGAATCCACATGAGGAAGTTCGAATTGATTAGAATCTACTTGACTGTAGGTAACCAAGACCTTGTCTAAATCATTATCGGAGGACTTAGTGGTTAACTAACCTTGTATAAACCATAACCGGAGTTCATCGGAGCTCTAAAACGCGACTCAACTGTTACATTCAGTGTTGACCAATGGTTAACTGACTGTGGTAGGTGAGAAATGCGCCCCACATGTGTGTAGTCAAGTAAACCTAGCGCTAACTGAATGTGGAGGACTTGAACTGAATGTAACTGACTCCTAACTTAGCTTGACTAGTCATTAACTGAAGTGAACTGACCTTGGTTGGTTTCGGCACTCCGAGTGGATTCCTAAATTGTAGGGATTGGTATAGGAGGCTCCTAAACTTATGCAATTAAGTGCAATAAGTGACAGTGAGCCTCAATTAGTGTTCCCCACACTTTAGTAACTGAAACATGTGCCCCAATTAGGTCAAGTTGACCCAATGGTGATAATGACTATAAATAGATTGGATGGACTCCCGATTTAGACATATGACCAAATTGGATAAGGGAGGATTAATAATCCTAACAGTGGGTTCTGTTTCTTTCCCTGAGGTAATTCTGAAAAGTCCCCTACTTCGTAGAACATCCTCCATACAAGATTTCCACGAAAAATAGTTAGAACTGGTAAGTATAATATCACAAGGGGCATCCATACTATAAAATAATGGCTAAAAAAATAGAAACCAACTGTCTGGATGCAAACATCTCAAAAAATTAGGTTGTTTAAAAAAAATGGCACTGAAAACTGATTTTTTATGATGAAGTTATGCTTGATCAAAGAAAATGTTGAAGATGTCCCCAATAATGACGTGGCAGATATAAAATTGACCAACTAAAAAAAAGAACCCCCTTTTTCCCAAGATGAACGTTTGATAATCACTTTTACAAGAAAGTTACTTTAAGTGAATCGCTTATGCAAAATAAGTGATTTTTCACTTTTACAATAATGTTACTTTAAATAGTGCGGCAATAAACTAAAAGACTTAAGTGACTCACTTTTTATTTTATTTTATTTTTAATTTAATTGAGATGCACTTTTACAAGAAAGTAACTTAAAATTAGAAATTGCATGCACTATTAAAAAACAACTTAATAATCCTTGAACTCAAGACCTATTAAGGAATAAAGCAACTTTGAACCAAGTGAGCTAAGTTTAAAAGGTATGTAAAAGAAGGGAATGAGGAAGAGGGATTTTTTTTTTACTCTTCTCTCTCAGGAATGAGGGAAGGTGTTTGTTCCAGTTGTGTACTTGAAAAACATCATTGGGACAGTTTTGACAAGCGTGCCTCTTGGCACGCCTCGGTTCCCTTGGAGCTTGTGCATAGTGACTTATGTGGTCCTCTTCCATCTACTTCCTTTTCTGGTTTCAAATATTTCTTAACTTTCATTGATGATTACTCCAAACGCACTTGGGTTTATTTCCTAAAACTTAAGATCAAAGTATTTAACATGTTCTTGGCCTACAAGGCCCTTGTTGAAAAGCAATCTAGTCATCAAATCATTAAGTTAAGATCCGACAATGAAGGAGAATATGTTAAAAAAAAGTTCACTACTTTTTGCACTAAACAAGGAATCCAACAACAACACACTATTCCATATACACCACAACAAAATAGTGTAGCTGAACGGAAGAACCGCACTTTAAAAGAAATGGCTAATTGTATGATCCAATCTAAGGGGCTAAGTCTTGAATTTTGGGATGAGGCCATAAATTGTGCAAATTACATAGTTAATCACACCCCCACTAAAGCTTTACAAGATATAACACCGGAAGAAGCATGGACTAAAATTAAACCAGATGTAAGTCACTTCCATGTGTTTGGTAGTGAAGCATGGGCTCACATTCCGGATGAAAAACGGAAAGCATTGCAGCCTAAAAGTGAAAAGTGCATATTTGTTGGATATTTTGAAGATGTAAAAGGTTATAGACTTCTTCAACCAAATTAAAATGATGTAATAATTAGAAGAAATGTTAAATTTGATGAAAATCTCTTTTTCTGCGAGCCTAACTCGGCAGTTTTTCCATCTTTGGCCTGCGAGCCTGATTCGGTGATTGTTCCTTCTTCTACTTCCAACTTCTTTGATAGATTTCCAACTCTAGTTTCTGATGATGACAGTGAGGATGAAAATAGACCTCCACCTACTCATATTCCTCTAGTTGCACCAACACCATTTCTTTCTCAATGGGTCCGTTCAACATGTGAAGCAGTTAGTGATCTTGTCGGTGATCCTAGAGATCAACGTCAAACACGTTCTCAGTTTTATCAAGCCTCTTCTCTATTTGCTCAAGTTTCCGAGAATCATGATCCAGAAACATTTGTAAAAGATTCAGGAAATCCAGATTGGGATGTAGCTATGGATGAATAATATCGTTCCTCAGTCGCCAAAGGTTTTTCCCAACTTTAAGGGATTGACTACAATGAAACCTTTGCTCCTGTCGCAAAAATGAACCCCATCCGCCTTGTTCTTTCCCTTGCAGCCTTACATAACTGGGAAGTCCATCAAATGGATTTCAATTCTGCATTCTTACATGGTGATTTATAGGAGGAAAATTACATGGAACAACCTCCTGGATATGTTCAAAATAACTCTAACCTTGTCTGTCGCCTTAAGAAATCCTTATATGGCCTTAAGCAAGCTCCTAGAGCTTGGTATGCCAAAATGGATAGATTTTTCCTTGACAGTGATTTTTCTAGATGTCATTCTGACCCCAATGTCTATACCAAGAAAGTAGGAAACCATCTCATAATACTTGCTCTTTATGTTGATGATCTTATCCTTACTGGCAGTGACCCTAAGCTTTTAACCCATGTGAAATCCAGTCTTAGAAAAACTTTTGAAATGTCAGACTTAGGACATTTTCATTATTTTCTTGGTCTCCAAGTCTTGTAAACCAAAGAAGAAATCTTTCTTTCCCAGTCTAAGTATGCTTGTGACCACCTTCGTCGTTTTCACATGGAAGATTGTAAACCACCCCCTTCTCCATTCCAGTCTGGAGTCAAAATTTTCTGCCACTTGTACTTCCCCTAAAGTAGATTCCACCTTGTATCATCATCTTGTTGGTAGCCTGTTATATTTCACTCATTCCCATCCTGACCTTTCCTTTGTCATTGGTCATGTTGCCTTTATATGCAAACACCTCATGAAAGTCACTGGAAAGCAGCGAAAAGAATACTTCAATATATTCAAGGTACAATTCAGTTTGGGATTCATTACAGTACAAGGAGGACACCTTTCTTGGTTGGTTTCATTGATTCAGATTGGGCAAACGATCCTGATAATCGAAATTCTACTGCAAGTTATGTTTTCAATCTAGGATTTGGACTTGTCACTTGGGCTTGTAAGAAACAACAAGCTCTTGCTCTTTCTTCAGCAGAAGTAGAATATCAAGCCAAAGTTAATGCCAGTCAGGAAGCTTTATGGCTTAGACATATCCTATCAGAGTTTGGATTCAAGAAGAAACAACCTACTCCACTTTGGTGTGACAATCAAAGTGTCATCAAGCTTGCCAAAGATACATTTCTACATCAACACATCAAACACATTGAGCTACATATGCACTTCATCATAAATCTTGTTCATGATCATGTTCTTGAAGTGTTCTACTGCCCTACAGATGATCAAGTTACAGATATCTTCACCAAGTCTCTTACATAAGTGAAGTTTTCTAAGCTTCGATCTATGTTAGGAGTTCAGGAATTTGTCATTAAGGGGGGATAGGATCTAATGCCTCCTTCCTTCTACTAATAGTGTCACTTTTGTAAATCCTTCAATCCTATCCCAAGTTGTTCTTAAGGGGGGATGTTAGGATATTTAGACACTTAGGAGTTAGTTAAGATCAACTTGTGTAATATATCTGAGTTAGGTAAAGTGTGTTTCTTTGGTATGCATTAGTATGCATTTGTAAATATTTAATCTGGCAGTCACAACAAAACTATATGAGGTATGGACTTGTAATGTCCCTCGGGGCTATAAAAGGGTCTCAGGGACATATCATTAGATCTCTAAGGATAATTAGATAATTTTAGCACAACATGTTAGTAAAAAAAATATTTAATTTCATTTTTTGTGATTTAATTTCGACAAAATCGCTTTAATTGCCAATAAATTAAAATAAATTCAATAACTATTCCAAGAACTAATCCAAGGGATGGTAAATTTACTTAACATAAAATAGCATAAGAAAACCTTCAATCCAATCTCTATCAGAGATTATAACCACTTCTAAAGTCTAATTATTCGTATTCACAGTTAACTAGTAATTAAGGTGTTAATTACAACACTTAATGACACTTAGTGCGCAAATGACGACACTTATCATAAATTCAATTGTTTAAAAAAAATCATATATTATCAATACCAATGGATTAATACCATATAATTGCATGCAAATAAGGCCAAAGTACCAAAATTATATAATTAATCATAGTAATTACGACAAAGAATCCACAAGACTAGTTAACTAGTTTTTCAATATTAGCATCTAGTCTTGCAAAAAATCAACTTGTAACCATGTAATTAAACCTAAAATAAATCTTACAGACATTAAAAAATATTTAAGCATGCACCTACGTCCAATTAAATGTTTATTTTCATATCATTCCAATTGCACATAAGGTTGTCTTTTCCATCAATTTCAATGAAACTAGTTAACATTTACTGTAAGGAATTTGTTAAGTTTTCTATGATGTCATAGCTTAAGTAATAACTTGATTAGAATTTAAAACATTTTCATAATAAGATCATAAATATGATCACTTAAAGAAACAAAATTACAAGGTACACAACAATTTTCCATAGGAAACCCTAAAGCGAAAAACCCAACAAAATTTCCTCAATATAGATTACCAATATGCAATGACAAAAGAACAAGGTCTCATCAAGTGAGAAAAAAGTCCGCATGAGATTAGCACCACTTATATTATATGGTGCTAAAGTGGTGATAGTATTTGTTGATTTGATTGGAAATGCCATGTCACGTCATATATGTTGATTATAGAAGTGGTGTATGATACTTTGACAAGTACAATAAGGTGGTTATAAGTCCTTTGTCAAATTGACACTTGCAAAAAAATTCACCAAGCATAAAACAAATTCACAAGTAATTATTTTTCTAAATAACCCACTTCAATGATTTATTTTTTATTTTATTCAAGCAACTAAAAGTTTTTAATATTAGGCTTTGCACACATTGTATGTATATATATATATATAATTCAATTGTTTACTTTTTATATGATTGTCACTTCAAATAAATAAATATATGTATTTTACAAAATTATTATTGAAAGTTGATTAAAGATAATAAGTTTAATTTATTAAAATTATAAAGATGGTGATAAAAGTGTTTTTAATTGAAATTTAATTATTTGATGGGTATTAGTTCCATTTGAAATATTTGAGCATTATGTAGGGTCTCAGGCCCTAGACATGGTTGAGGGAGGAAACTTTTAAGTTAAGTCTTATAGGAATCTTCTAAACATATATGGCCAATAAAAGCACCTCAAACCACTATGCATGGATTTGTGAGGGTATTCATAGCCAATGTGTGTGGATATCAATACAATAATGAAATTATAATAATACCTATAATATTTATTTGGATTCTTATCTCCATATTTCCTCCCCAACCCATGCCTATTTCCTTGAAATACATAGGTTTACTACTCAAAATATTCCAATTCTCCCATAGCCCCACTCAAAAGAAAACAATACCCTTGAGAGGTGTTATGTTGTAGATTGATTTTTTTCCATAAGACTTATATAACTAGAAGCTTCATTTATGGCCTAAGTTTTAGTTTTTATCCCCCAACCTTGCTCTTAGCTCCAAGACCCATACATAATGTTGAACAAATTCTTAATGTCATCAGCATCCCACTATTAGGTGAAGGGTATCTTTCAGAGACCATTTGTGGTGGGTTGAGGTATTGTTATTGGTCCTCTATGCATAAAAGTTTAGTTTAGGGTGTAAAGACATTATTTTATTTATAGACCATGTTCATAATCCTAAGACCAATATCTACTCTTTGAATCCTTTTAATGTAATTGATATCCCCACTAAGAGTTAAAAGATTCCCATGATAGGTCATGTGTGGTGATTGAAGCCATTGATATGTCGGGCCTTGGGTGTATATAATGTGCCTGTAGGGACTAAGGCCTAAGTTTCCTCCATTCACCATGTCAAAGGCGTCGAGACCGATATCTATTTCTAAGTTTCTCCAAATGGAATTGATATCTCAACTCACGTGACAAAGATACCTTCAAATGGTCTTGTATAGTCATTTTAAGTGTCTTTCTTGACCATATAATTCTAGATAGTTCCTTAGGATCTAAAGTTCAAGTTTACTCCATTGTCCATGTCTAGGGCCCCAATACCCATACCTAGTCCTTAAAAACTTACAAATTCCACCCATATCCATATTCTAAGGCCAAGGATCCCTTTGAGAAGTCATGCCTTGTGGTTGGAGGTGTTTGCATCTCTATTAGCCTTGAATCCCTAAAAGCACCATTTAGTTCCTAAGGATTTGTCCTAGTCCCATTTGTAATTATTATAATATCATTATTGTATTGATATCCACACACATTGGCTATGAATACCCTCACAAATCCATGCATAGTGGTTTGAGGTGCTTTTATTGGCCATATATGTTTAGAAGATTCCTATAATACTTAACGTAGAAGTTTCCTCCCTCAACCATGTCTAGGGCCTGAGACCCTACATAATGCTCAAATATTTCAAATGGAATAATACCCATCAAATAATTAAATTTCAATTAAAAACACTTTTATCACCATCTTTATAATCTTAATAAATTAAATTTATTATCTTTAATCAACTTTCAATAATAATTTTGTAAAATACATATATTTATTTATTTGAAGTGACAATCATATAAAAAGTAAACAATTGAATTATATATATATACAATGTGTGCAAAGCCTAATATTAAAAACTTTTAGTTGCTTGAATAAAATAAAAAATAAATCATTGAAGTGGGTTATTTAGAAAAATAATTACTTGTGAATTTGTTTTATGCTTGGTGATTTTTTTTGCAAGTGCCAATTTGACAAAGGACTTATAACCACCTTATTGTACTTGTCAAAGTATCATACACCACTTCCATAATCAACATATATGACATGACATGGCATTTCCAATCAAATCAACAAATACTATCACCACTTTAGCACCATATAATATAAGTGGTGCTAATCTCTCCATGTTGACACCATATCATATAAGTGAGACTAACTTGTGGTGCTAAAGATGGACTTTAAAAGCTAGTGATTAAAACCTAATAATGATACTTAATGTCCATGAACAAATTTACTAAGCTCAACATAAAAAGTTTGAAAAACCCAACAAAACTTACTCAATATAGATTACCAGTATGCAATGACAAAAGAACAAGGTCTCATCAAGTGAGAGAAAAAAACCCATGAATAATAGATAATACATCAAAGAAATTGGTCCTCCTCCTTCTCTGTCTCTCCTTTCTCTCTCTTGTGCAACACAAGTGTGTGTAGTGTGTACAAATGAGGGAGGGAGCCTCCCTATTTATACTAAACTTCCCAATAGAATTTTACCCTAAATGGGCCGACCTACGTACGTAAAATTCATAATAATAATTATAATCATATTTTATGGGTGTTATTGACCCGACTTACAATTGAGGGTTTACCTCATGACATTTACATGACCTTTTACATAAGTGACATCTCTCGAAGGAGGAATAATAATAATGTGAATTACAAGTAGAATATTCTTCGAAGTTGCATTATTTCAACACTTGCCCTTAACAAGAAGGGTATTCTATTGACAACAACAACAACTAGTGTGGCTTGACACAACATCATGAAAGGAGAGAGAGAGGAGCTAGAATCATCAACATCATCTGGTACATCTATAGATCATCAGAATTTTGGAGCAAAATATTCATCTTTAGCATGGAGCCGGAGTATCAACATCTTTAGTACAAAGCTTAAGTATCATCATCACCATCTTCAGTACAGAGTTGAATTAACATCATCTACATCATGGAACTGGGGCATCATCATCTTCATCATGGAACTGGAACATCATCGATAGCTTGGAGCTGGAGCATCATCATCTGCAATATGGAACTGGAGCATCATATACAGCATGGAGCTGGAGCATCATGATCATATACTAGAATATCATCATATGCAGCATGGAACTGAATCATCATCAACAACATGGAGTTGGAGCATCATCATCTGCAATATGGAAATGGAGCATCATCTGCAGCATGGAGCTGGAGCATCATCACCATCTGTTGGAACATCATCATCTGCATAACAACTGATACATCACTAGCATCAACAACACGAGGATGGCTCATCATCATAAAGTTATAACAACTACAACATGTGACTTCATCATAAAAAACTTAAGGATGGAGAAACATCATCTATGGCCGGTATAACAACAACCAACATGATCCTTCCTTTTGGAATTATGGGATCATGGAAAACACATCTGTAGTACTCAAAAGATCCTTCCTTTTGAAATTATGGGATCAAGCCTTTGAGGAGCTACCAATACTAATGACAATTAACACATACATACATAGGACGATTCTTCCTTTTGGAATTATGGGATCAAGTCCACCACTGACATCCTGGACGATCCTTCCTTTCGGAATTATGGGATCAAGTCCAATGCTAACATCCTGGATGATCGTTCCTTTCGAAATTACAGGATCAAGTCCACTACTCACATTCTAGACGATCATTCCTTTCAGAATTACGAGATTAAGTCCACTTACTAACATCCTCGACAATCCTTCCTTTCATAATTATGGGATCAAGTCCACTACTAACATCCTAGATGATCCTTTCTTTCAGAATTACGGAATCAATTCCACTACTAACATCATGGACGATCCTTCCTTTCAAATTTACGGGATCAAGTCCGCTACTAACATTCTAGACGATCTTTCCTTTCAGAATTATAGGATCAAGTCCACTACTAACATTCTAGACAATCCTTCCTTTCAGAATTATGGGATCAAGTCCACTAGTCCTCATTATTTAATATTACTTCCTTTATTTAATATTATCCTTCCTTTTAGAATTACAGGATCAAGTCTAAGGATGATCAGTCCTTCCACATCAACATTTAATAAAATCCTTCCTTTCGTAATTACGGGATCAATTCTAAGGATGGTTATTCCTAAATTCAACATCTTGGATGATCCTTCCTTTCATAATTACGGGATCCAGTCCAACAAGATCAACATTTAAGATGATCTTTTCTTTCAGAATTACGGGATCAATTCTAAGGATGATCAATCCCAACATCATCATCTTGGATGATCCTTCCTTTTAGAATTACGAGATCTAGTCCAAAAAGATCAACATTTAAGACAATCATTCCTTTCAGAGTTATGGGATCAAGTCCAAGGATGATCAATCCTAACATCATCATCTTTTACGATCCTTCTTCTGGAAATTACGGGTCGATTCCAACAAGATCAACATTTAAGACAATCCTTCCTTTTAGAATTATGAGATTAAGTCTAAGGATGATTAATCCCAAAATCATCATCTTGGATGATCTTTCCTTTCAAAATTACGAGATCTGTAACACCCCGGTTTTGAACCTGTTTGCATTAAAATGTATATGATGTATATATTGTAATTAATCGTGGTGTGGAGCTAAAGGCAAGAGCCCCACCATCAATTAATGTTTTATGTTCCGACGATTAAAATCATTGCCGATGGTATATCATGCTATCCAGCACATTATAATTTTTGGCATCATGCAAATATGCATTTTAATTAAAATACCCACAACCAACTATGTCTATGCAACATTAAAAGAGATGGGGGCATGATTTTCCTAAGGAATAGGGAGGGAAATTATTTAAACCTTTAGACCAATGGGGAAAAGCAAAATGTCAAATGGAGAACCCATCAAACCCTCAACTACCCATTTTGTCTTTTCCCCCAATCATTAAATTCTTCCAGAATGTGGTTGAGTTAGTTATTGCATGGAGTGGGAAGAGTATGGGCACAAATTTGAATTGGGCAGAGGACCCATTTTTGAAAAACGTGTTCTGACTTCCTTGGTAGGAAAAATGCCCAAAAACGTATGTCATTTCGCCATACACCCATGTTTTCCATTTTTACCTCACCATTCTCTCCTTCACGTTGGTTTCCTTCATGCAGCTGAAGCTTCCTGTGTGTTCATCCTTCACATTTTTGCTCATTTTCCTTATCTTGCATGCCCAGAAAATCCATTTAGTGTTGTTCAGCAAGTGGGCAAAGAGTAGTTTTCATTTTGGGAGTTTATGGAAGTCGTTTTGGCTCCTGTAATGCCATAAACATCCTCATAATGCATGGGCAAAGAAGATTCACGTTTTTGGGTTTGGTAGAGGGCATTTTTTCCCCAAAATCCCCACAGTCGTTTTCTAAAATCAATTTGCTGAGTTGGGTTTTTGTAGAGGTTGATTTTGCCTCTGTGGAGCAATAGAACGGGTCTGAAATTGTTTTCCTCACCCTGGTATTTTTTTCCCCATCTGAAATTCGTTTTTGGTTTCCCACGTGTTGTAAATTGCCAGCAAATGCATTTTGTTGTTATGGGAGTTTTGTTTTGGTCTAAACTTTTACGCACCCTACTTTGGGTCTGAACCAGTTAGGAGTGGAAGAGGTAAATTGCTTGATAAACCTAGTGCATGAGGAACCTCACTGAGGGATCTTGAGGGTTGATTATTCCTTGCGGCACATCTTGAATAGCACTTGAAGGGAATACATAGCCTGAGGGAATGTACAACAGAGAAGGGGATGATTCCTTGTGTTGGGTGTGTATGTGTTGGGAAAGCCAAGTCAGATCTTCTGTAGGTGTCCATAGCTCTATGGTTGAGCTCACTAGCTTAGCAAACAAGTCTTTCCATCGTCTTAGCAGACTGATAAATCCAAACATAGATTTGTCTTGACTAAGTTTTGACATATATTTGGCTATGTGTGAGCCTGCTTAGTTTCCTTTTCCTTGGGGAATCATGCCCATCTCGGGGGTGGCAATGATGCTGAGAGATCAATGAGCACACTAGCCTATGGTTGGGTGGAATGTTGCAGCGGCATAGCTGGTTGCAGGGAGCTTCATTCAAAGATAAGTATTCTTGTGTAATTACCCATGAAACTGTATTGTTTATGTGAATCATGATGAACATGTTAAAATGTGTTGAATGCTTGAATTAAACGTAATTTGCTTCCGCTGAATGTTAATTCTTTATGCATCTATGTATCTTGAGTTTAATGCATTTTATTTTACGTTTATGGGGCTAGTTCTCATATTGATAGCAGTAACGGTAGCGTCCTCTTTGTCGGTCGGAGGGTTGGGGACGTTATAGGATCCAGTCCAACAAGATCAACATTTAAGATGATCCTTCCTTTCATAATTACGGGATCAAGTCTAAGGATGATCAATCCCAATATCATCATCTTGGATGATCCTTCCTTTCAAAATTATGGGGTCCAGTCCAACAAGATCAACATTTAAGACGATCATTCCTTTCAGAATTATGAGATCAAGTCTAAGGATGATCAATCCCAACATCATCATATTGGGCGATCCTTCCTTTCAGAATTATGGGATCTGGTCCAACATGATCAACATTTAAGATGATCCTTCCTTTCGGAGTTACGAGATCAATTCTAATGATGATCAATTCCAATTGAGATACCTATTGTGATTAGGATTCCATATCATCAATACTACTCCCCATGTCGAGGTAAGTCCTTACAAAAAACACCAAGTTTGTATCGGAAGTGTTCAAACTTCACACGAGATAGACGCTTAGTCAACACATATGCACCCTACTCATCTGTGCTCACATATTGGAGCTTTATAGCTCCCTTCTGCACCATGTCACGAATGTATAAGTACCATATTTATATGTGCTTCGTCTTATCATGGACCAAAAGGTACTTCATCTTTATGCATCTTTGGTTATCACATAGAATCACGGTAGCATCCATCTCAAGATTGAATAGATATGATAACAACTTTCGAAGCCATATGGCTTCACAACTGGTGGAACAAGTTGCAATATATTTTGCTTGTGCAGTGTGAGAGTAAAATTGGAATGCTTCCTTCATAGCCATTAGATCGTGGCTTAGTCCAGACTAAAACATCCTCTTGAAGTGTTATTAATATCTAAGACACTTCCTTCCCAATCTAAATCTGTATAACCATACAGTCTGAAGTCATGATCACTAGTATAACTGAGACCATAGTCTATCGTACATTTTAGGTACCTTATCACATGCTTTGCAGCTATCAAGTGAACATGTATATATGGGTTCAACCAGATACTGACTCAAAGTGTTCACAACAAAGCATATATCTGGTCGGGTATTCGTCAGATACATCAATGAACCAATGTGTTAGAACTATTTTTGTGCTAAGTAATTGGGGAGGTATGGAACAGTGTGAGGAGAGATAAGGTCTACAACTTTTCATATCATATGACCATCCACTAATTTATTTATGCTACAGTTGGTGTTATTGTCTTTAAATTTCAAAATTTCATCGGTAATTTGGTAGCTCCAAGTTTGCTCGCTTGGCCATTTATCAAAGTTTCCAAGTTTGGCAAGAAAATTGAGCCTGAAAACTCTTTGAGCAAAAAATAAAGAAAATTTGCATTAAATTAATAGCCAAATGATTTATTATTAAATTAATAGCCAAATGATTTATTGTTGAAATATATAAGGTGACCTAGCATGGTTTAAAGGGAATTGTTTATATTTTATGAAAACAAAATTTGTTTTATAAAATATAGACAAAAGTTCTTTATAAAAGGTATTATGGGAAGGCTGCTCAACATCGAGAGCCAAGACAATGGCCATAATGGGGGCAACAATCCAAATCAAAAACCAAACAAGTCAAAATGCAAGCAACTAAAATTCCAAGTCGAAAAGGGGGCCCACCACGCACACAAATCAACGCCCTCCATCGAAGTCTAAGTGTTGAGCACACAAAGGATACAGCAACATTGAATGTTTCAGGGGTTATAAACAATGTGAATCTCTTTCACTTTATACATGTGGGATATTTTTCCCATTACAAAAATAAAATAAAAACACAATGCAAATTTCCAATGTAGTGGATGACGTTTTTGAGATTAACGTGGATAATGATGGGTGTTATGAATTGGATGATCCATATGAGGATATGCTTAAAGAGATCGTGTTTGCTTTGCTAGCCATTTTGAGAGGTACTTCACCCGAATGTCTTATACGTTATAGAGATCTATATTGTTTGGATATTCAATACATATGGGCCATAGATAAACATTGAGGATGGCCATGTTGTCATAAATTTTATTGCACAGACCCTTTGAGGTGAACCAATGGCAGTCCAAGCATTAGGGATACAGACCCAAAGATCCTGCTATGTTTCTGAGTCAATTTATGATTTGATTTGTCTAATGGAGCAAGATAATGTTGGTCCTATTAATATTGGAAATCTAGGATAGTTTACAATGCTAGAACTTGCTGAAGCTATGAAAGATCCCATTGAAACGTTAGCAGCTGTACATACGGTTGAAAACACTCCAGATGATCCACGCAAGAGGAAACCATACATTACAGAGGCACCTTCGGTGCAAGGCAAGACTCAGAAAGAAATGGAGAGTCATTGTCCTGCAAAATCGAAAGATGATCAATGGAAAATGTAAAAGCACAAATCATCCAATGTCCAAAATAAATTCCGCATTGACAACATGCACGGAGTAGTTCAATTTTAACATCGGCGGAATTGGATAGGGTCAAATATTTTGACGGCTAAGAGGAAAGAGTAACCTGGATCAATTGCCCATACTAATTCTGCAAATTGAAGGTGGTGTTGTCTTAATTTCTTTAAAATTAGTGAAATGTTATATGGTGTGCAAGCTTTAGACACGTGTTAATATATCATGTATTTTCCCAACAGATTAATGGTGGAAAATTATTCCGTTCAATGAAAGTGATATTTTTTTAACAATAGGTAGAATGAGCAAAATTACCATATCTGCATTTAGATATAGACACATGTAGTGTTTGATTTATTCCATCAGTCAAAGTAAAATTCATTCATATACAAGGATAACAGGTCAAATTTCCATTTGCATGGAATGCTAAAGGTGGATATGTATGCAGGTGAAACAAAAATGTTCACAAGAATTGTGTTGATTGTGAACCTTCAGATGGAGATGTCAATTACATCAAACAACAAACAGAGTATTAAACGTCAATTGAAGTAGAAGAAGAATAATTATTTCATGAAAATGACTGTTTGAGTCATTAATTTCAAGCAGCTGCTTCCGCGAAACCGAGATGATTTTTAGAAACCGAGAGAGGTTTTTATTCATAACATACCTATATACAATAAAATCTCTCATTTTTCACACAGGTACTATGGTTTGGGAGAATTGAAGCCATCTTCAGAGGGAAAACTTTTCAGGTTTTCAAATGACTGTTTTAGTCATCAAATTCAAAGAATTGTTTCTGCCAACTGGGAGTGAATATTACGAAACGAAGAGATTTTTTTGTTCATAAAAGGTCAATATTCAAAAACCTCCTTCCTATTTTACACAGGTATCACATATTGGGAGCATTGAAAGAATCTTCAGAGTGTATTTTTCTAGAAATTTGAAGCTTACTATCTGAGTCATCAATTTCAAAATCAGATCATGAAGAGATGGAGGTGAATTAGAGAAAACAAAGACATGGGTTTTCATGAGAACATGGCCAATCCAAATAACCTCTCTCAAATTTAACACAGATATCACCAGCTAAGATATGCGGAAGGGGATTAAATGTCTATTTTTTGAGGAGTCTGCGTCATATTTCTGTTTTGTGTAAATCATGGCAAATATGCCACGTTAGAGTTTTTTGGAAGTTTGTTTTTCAATTTGTAACTAATTTTGACTCTGAGGTCAGTCTGTGAGGCCAGAAGAAGTATAAATATACTCCCCGCAGAGGGAGAAAGAGTTGGTTTTGGTTGGAACCCGTGAGATTTTGGTTCTTATGTAATTTGATCCAATTTAATACAAGAAATAGAGCCAAATTTCAGCTTTTGAATGTAAGAATTCTTGTGTATTTCTCAGTTGCAGTCTGTAATATCCTCTTCTTACATGCATGTACTTCCTGTTGTTTCTTTATATTATGTTTTTTTCATGTCTTTGACTTAGTGTATAATGGCTCGGAATTCATATTCTTATGCTTCGATTGTTGTTTTAGACATCCACCAAATGTTTCTTCCAAAGTTGGTGTAGAATTAATCCTTGCAGTGATATACATTGATGGACTGTCATCGTTCTTCATTTCTCACCAGACCCAAACATATCGACCGTGACCAAAGTGCTACATTTCTCTTGCAGACATGCCCTCTACAGACTGCTCTGTGTTTCTTGATACCTTTGACCCCATATCCCAATACATCTTCACCAAGTTTCAACCACCAATATACAAAATCCATTCCATGACAATATATATGGCCTTATTATGTATTTGTGAGAGATCCCTCTCTGGTATCGGAGAAGCGAGCTCCCTTTCTTAAAGTGGTTCTGCTGTTACCTCTGGGTCCTCTTTTCCCCAATATTTGGTTGCAATTTTGAGTGCTAACAAACTAGCATCATTGATGGGGATGAAATTGAAGATCATCCCTAGGAAAAACGACAAATATTCTAAGGAGAAATGGTTTCTGTGGGCAAACAGAGACTCATGCATGTGAAAAGGTTGTATCATTTTCCCAGGAGACTCCACTAGGGAGACCGATGGTCAGAAAGACAGATACGAGGAGAGGTTTGAAGTCTTCCATGAATATGAATGAAAGGTTTAGATATGACTGTTGATGGTGAACAATGGTCAGACATCAAGAAAGTCGTGTCTCTTTTCACCTGGCGACTCCATCTGCTAAGAACCCATTCTTCATAATGTTCTATGGAAGCTCCACTATCAAAGGGGGTTGCAAAGTTTGAAGAGCTGATTTAGTTTCTCCACCATCAAGATGACTTCTCGAGCAGCAAGGCATGCTCCTATGACTTTTGATGTCATTCCTGGTTATCCAAATTGAATACCTCATGTAAATTGGCAAACATATCTTCCAATATTTAAGGATCAAAAGGGTGATGATGGTGCCATTCATTTGTTTAGATTTCGTAAACATATACATAAGCTGGGGGTTGGATGGCATGAGGACTCTTTAATGAAATTATTCAGGGCTAGTTTAGAAGAAAATGCTAGGTTATGGTATGAGGGATCTCCATCAGGGGTTTATCCTCCCTTAAATACTTTCATACAGTATCTCACGAACATTTCAAACGTCAGTATCCTTCTCTGCTGTCAATTCAAGATTTTTGCACACATGATAAAGAGTTCATTGAAAATGTGAAAGACAAATGCATTGATTATCAGTATTTGGATGAAGAGGTTTTAGAGATATTACATGAATACTCAACTCAAAAAGAAAGACAAACCAATTTCCATGATATTCAAGAAAACTCCCAACAGTTATTACTGTCTTCCTTGACTAAAGTTGACATAGACCAAAGTTCTGTCTCAACCAGCTATATCTCTCTTCCTGAAACTAATGATGATTTGCAACATTCTTGTCATTCTCCGTGTGACCAAGAAAGTGGTTGGCACTGTCAATCAATTACTCCCTCATATTATTCAAATTCCGGAATTTTGTTATAAGAAGAGGATGCCCCTTCCCAATTAGAGAATTCCTCTTTGCAACAACAATATCTTCAAAGTTACAATACTTATGTGATTGATTACATAGAGAATGATAATTATGGAAAATCCCAGGCTTGTAGTCCTCCCACATGTTTATTTTCTGAAATTGTAAGTAAAGAGAAATCAGATTTTGAAATAACGGTTGAAGGAATACCTTTGCATGTTGATCAAATTCAAATTTCACCTGAATATTTACATGAACATATAAAGCCCTCTTTGCTTGTAGAAGACTATCAGCCTAGTGATTTGAAAGGATATGGTTGTACTAATTTGTTTTCTGAAGAATGCAATCATCCTATCACTAGTTCTGTTAGTGAAGAAAAGCTCATTGCAATCCAAGATCAAAAGGATGAAAACAAAGTGGACAGTAAACATGTTGAAAGTAACTATTTGCCTTTGTGTTTTCCTTCATTTGAGTGGTTAAAAAAGAGACTTAAAGTTTCCGATCAAAAACAGAAATTTGAGATTGTGGATGAATGTATAAACTTCCTTGGAATTGATGATGAGAAAGAAGGATAATTATGCAATCAATCTCAGCTTATAGAAAAACCAACAGTATGCAATGAAAAGTATGAAAAGTTGAATAACGAAGAAGAAGATGAGGGTTCTGAAAAGGATGTTTCTTTTTGTTTTTCAAATTCAGAATTTTTTTGTCAAAAAGAAATCTGTTTGCTTAACATGGATAATTTTAGGGGTGAAATTTAGCCCAAGGGTGAAATTATAAGAGTCTCAAAAAAAATGGTGAACAGATTATTACAAAAAGTTTTTTTTAATTTAATATATTATCCCCTTATTTATTAAAACCCAAATAATGGGAAATCTATTAGCCAAGGCCGTGGGAGAGGGAAAAATGAAAGTCGCCCTATCAAATACTGTTGAAATGGTGAGTTCGTCCTGTATTTGAGGTAATGCATGGCATGAAATGGTGAGTTTGCCCCATATTTTTGTTAATGAAGGACACAAAATGGTGAGTTCGTCCAGATTCTTCAGCAATGGAGGGTAATACAGTTTGTTCACCGCTAATTTATGGACCCTGTTAGTCAGTTCTCCATCAATTTGAGGTTGGGAAGTCGTTTCGATTTGAGTTTGGGTAGTCGTGGAGAAATTATTTCGCTAATATGGACCCTAGTATTGAATCTGCGTTGAAATTCTCATTTAACCTTCTTTCTTTGGCCGAATTTCCCATCAATTTCCATTAGTGGAGGTTTTGATAGTGGTTTTAGCCCCCTAATTTTGTTGGGTGAATATTTTTTAATGGAAAATTGTTCCATATCTGATAAAAATGTGGAACCGTGCAATGATTTTAACCCTATATATTGCAGCAAGACTCAATTAAAACCCACATGAAGAATTATCTAAAGCTTTATTTTTTACAGTGGAATATCTGCATTTTTTCAAAGCTCCTTAGGGTTTGCAGTCTTCACAAAGGTTAGTTTTCATAAAACCATATACTGTGCCGTGAACATTATCATTATGTCTATGTAATTCAAGAATCAAATTTGAGTTTCTCTTGCAATTCAAATTCACATTCGCCTGGAAGGTTGTTGATTATTGTTCAATTCCAATCATGTTTTACTGCGTGAACATGAACTTATGAGCTTGGATTGTTTTCATTTGGTTTAGAAAATGATTTAAATTTGTTAGTATTCACAATGATAAGAGACTAAATCCATGAGTATTTTCATGAATCTTACGGTGAGCGACATGTTTTTTTAAAGTGGAAGAAGAAAACATTTAAAGAAATTAGGATGGTTCAATTAGTAGGAATTAGGTTGGTAGCATCGAGGGCTTATTGAGAGAGACATTGGCAGAGTACACACATGGTTTTTCTCCAATGATCTGATGCATGCATATCCACCCAACACTCACTCTAATCACTACACTGCAACTTGTATGATCACTAAGATCTTTTGGAATGCCATTTATGAATTCTATAGATGAAGCTGAGTGGAATGAAGCAAGAATGCTTTATGATACTTCATATACATCACAAAAACTTGGGGCATTGTTCTTAATAGCAATGAAGCACCACTCGCCTGGTACTCGCGAGTACTCGCCAGTGGGCCCGAGTTAGACACCAAGATGGGTAACCGCTAGAAACTCGGCTGACCACTCACCGGAAACGGGTAACCACCGAAACTCGTCGGAATCATCGCTACTCGCTAGGAATCGTGAGTACTCGCCGGAACTCGTCGTGCTACTTGGGCCACAAAACAAACCCGTGAAAAACACCCGCGATTTTTGTGGTGTGACAGTCGTTTTTATTGGAGGGAAAGGGCACCTTAGCCTACTATAAACAGACCACGCCGGTCGTTTCTTTCACCCATCAATTTCTTTTCATCCAGCATCCATTTTCGTTTTCATTTTATTAGTTCTGAGTGTGGAGTGGAGTTCACGGCCTGCATCCATTTCCGTTTTCGTTTTAGCAATTCTGAGTGTGGAGTGGAGTTCACAGCCTTCGCTGCTGCTGGAGGTGGAGTTCACGGCCGTCACAGGTATTGCCGTTTTCATATTCTGTTTATTGTTTACGGGCACTCTTCAATGTGCGCATACATCTTTTAGATTGCCAATGCATTCGATATCTTCTAATGATAATATGTTTCCTTCTAGTTAGCTTCTTGAATTAAGTTTAATATATACAGATTACCTTCACTTTTCTATACAAACAGATGACTTACCGAGGTTTTCTTTCATGCAGAGGATCTAAAACTAACAATTGTTACTAAAGGTTTAAAGTATAAAGGTATGTTGTAATTAGAATGTATATTAAAATTATAAAAAGGTGTAAAGGTACATCGTAAATAGAATACATATTAAAATTACAAATAAAATTGTAAAAATATGCTATGGTTATTAATAAAATGCATATTAAAATTATAATTAAAGGTGCAAAGTATACCAGTGGGAGAATGTATAAAATAAAAAGATTATATTAAAATGGAAATATATTAAATTTTAATGGTAAATATACATTTGTATACCAATAATCAAGAAAATATTATAATTGGTAAAGGAAAGTTAAGAATAAATTTTGTACACATTTGTATTTAGATATTGCATAGATTTAATTTTTCAACGAGCTTATGTATGTTTTCTTGAGATAGACATCTTTAAGTAACTCACTCTGATAAAAATAT
>LPNX010448961.1:0-11894 GCA_001517045.1 Pseudotsuga menziesii | reverse complement strand
TTTCCAACACCTTTTTACAATGCAATCCTTTACAATGTTGTAAAAGGAGTTGATGTGAAAACCAACTCATGTGGTCTTTGTAAATCCTTTCAATGCTTTCTTCAATGCCATGATTGACACTTGGGTGAGAATTGAACTAAGGGTGCCGGCCATTAATTTTGTTTTATATAGTAGTACAACAAAATGTAGAATTTTGGGACTTTCATGGTTGTCGCTAGGTAGCATAGAGGGTTGTGCTTTGCATTCCTTAACATAATCGGTATAGAGCTACAATTTATGTAGCTTTCATTATCATATTGGAATTTTTCTTCATGTTCCTTAGTTCATATAACATTTGCTCTTAACCAAAATTTATTGTTATATTTGAATCACTTCACTAAAAAAAAGGTGAGATAGCATTTTTTTGGTATAGATAGTTAGCAATACAATATATTCAATACAATTATTCAATACAATATTTCAATATATTCAATACAATTATTCAATATATTCAATACAATTTTTGCATTGACATTATGATGTAAGTGGCACATGTATGAGAGTCTACTTCTCAATCATACAAGCAAATACTTTTTTTGTTCTATTAATTTTTCCTGATAAGCGACAAAGTTTGATTGATCAATTTAAAATTTACTCACTATGTTCTTTTCATAATGCATTAGAGAAATGGCAATTTACTAAAGGATCCATGATTCCATACAACTTTGACAGTCCAACCTAAACAAAATGAAGAAATTTTACTTTGAAAAATATTTCCTTGGGTAATCATTTTTTGGGCTGAGACTTATTGGCTTTTTTTTCAGCAGAAGCAACTTCAACTTAAACTTATATAAATGTTTTTATTTATTCTTTGTCTGCCCACACAGGCATGTGGGCTGAGATACTCAGCCACACAGGCCTGTGGGATGAGATACTTAGCCACACATGCACACAAAAAAACAATTTAATAATAAATTATAATCTTGTTTACAAATACAAATAGTCAATTTAATGCAATGTTTTTTTGTTTATTAATGTAGAACATTTAATGTTTTTACAATTCAGATTCCATGGCACCTAAATTCAAGGCTAGAAGGCCTCTTGATTCAGCGTGGAAATATTGTGTGCAGGTGAATCTCGATGATGACCACGGGGTCATTTGCAATTTCTGCTCAACCCATATGTCTGGGGGCATAAATAGGTTGAAATACCACCTTGCAAGAATTGCTTGCAAAGATGTCGTGGTTTGTGACAAATGCCCTGATGAAGTCACAGCTGAAATGACATCTGCTCTGGATGCTATTAGAGAACAAAGTGAAAAGAGGGCAAGATACAAATTTGAAACTTCCATGATAGGTAGAGATTCAATAGGACCACCCCCAAATCATAGTACAGGAGTGTCCTCCTCATCAACTATTGCACGAAAGAGAAGTATAGCTTCTCCGTTCTTTATTCCTCGTACAACTCCAGGATCTCAACCTTCTTTGGAGAGCTTCAATGAAAAGAAGAGAAAGGAGGCTGATATGGCAGTGAGGAGGTTTTGGTACCATAACAGCCTTTCATTTAACTATGCAAAGTCATATTTTTATCAGCCCATGGTTGATGCCATTGCAGCTGCTAGCTCTGGATACAAAGCCCCCTCTTATAATGCACTTAGGGGGAAAGAGCTTGATGAGGAGCTCGAGTGTGTTAAGGAACAATTGGAGTCCATTAAAAAGTCATGGAAGTTTACAGGTTGCACAATTTTGTCTGATGGATGGACAAATCAAAGGGGCAGAACAATCATTAATTTTGTTATAGCTTGCCCCAAAGGAACCATGTTCCTAAAATCCATTGATGCATCCTCACATTTAAAGGATGCACATTTGATTTTTTCATTGTTAGCTGATGTTGTGGAAGAAATTGGGGTGGCAAATTTTGTCCAGGTAGTCACAGACAACGCTGCAAATTATGTGGCAGCCGGAAGGTTGCTTTCTATAAAATACCCCACCATCTTTTGGACTCCATGTGCTGCCCATTGCATAGACTTGATGCTGGAGGACATCGGGAAGATGGAATGGGTGCAAGCTGTTGTGCAAGAGTGCAAAAAAATAACCAAGTATATCTATAACCATGCTTGGGTCTTGAACTTTATGAGGGAATACACACAGGGTGAACTCAGTCGCCCTGCTATCACACGGTTTGCCACAACCTTTCTTTCCCTCCAAAGCCTTTTGAATGAGTACCAAGCTTTGAGATGAATGTTTTGTAGCCGGGAATGGATACATTGGAAAGATAGCACAAAACCAGATGCAGTTGCTGTAAAGCTGTCTCTCTTAGGAGATGGTTTGTGGGAGAAATTCACTGAAATTGTCAGCTTCACTGAGCCACTTGTAAAAGTCTTGAGGATCATGGATGGAGAGAAACCTGCAATGGGATACATCTATGAGGGCATGGATAGGGCCAAAGAGGCCATCAAGGCTTTCTATAAGGGGGATTCATCAAAATATCTCCCTATATGGCAGATTATTGATTCCAGGTGGGACAAGCAGCTACATTCACCATTGCATGCTGCGGGAGCATATCTCAATCCAAGCTTATTCTATAATCCAGACTCTAGCATTCAAGGTGATCTTGAGGTGATGAGAGGTGTCATGATATGCATTGAGAATATGTTCCCGAATCCAAAAATTCAAGACAAAATCAACTTGCAATGTGATATGTACAAAGCAGCATCTGGCATGTTTGGATTCAGCTCAACCCAACGACTCAAAGACAAGAAAATGCCATGTAAGATTCAATTTGGAAAAACTAAATTGTTATAACTTAGAAGTTAGAACTTAGCTTTTAAATTTGCTGGTTATCTTTTTCAATTTTGGCATTACAAAACTTATGTTTTTAATTTTTGCAGCCAATTAGTGGATAGATTGTGGCACTGAGGCACCAGAATTACAAAAATTTTCTATCAAAGTTTTAAGTCAACCCTGCAGCGCTTCAGGTTGTGAGCGCAATTGGTCGGTATTTGAGCACATCCACAGCAAAAAGAGGAACAGGTTGGAGCATGAGAGGTTGGAGAAGTTGGTATTCATCTACTACAACCTTCGACTGCTCACAAAACAAATTCAGTCGAAGGACCTAGATCCAATTTTATTGGATGATATTGATTTAGAGTCTGAGTGGGTTGTGGAGGATGATTTCCCTGATGATTTGAGTTGGCTTGATGAGGAGACTCAGGATCCCTCTAGTCTGCCATATTCTCAAATGGAAACTCCAAATACACCTACTTCACAGCTGCTTAAGTCTACCGATGTTGGCACTAGCTCCTCGAGGGCATATTTTAGGCATACTTGTAGTTAGGCATGAGACTCGAGTACATGGAGACATTGTCTATTTTTGTTTTCTATTTTATGTTATGAGACTAAATTTTAAACTTGCTACCATTTCTGATTTTCAAATCACTATGGTATATCGTTTATGGCTTATGGTTTATGCCATATGGCTTTTGATTTATCGTTTATAATTAGTGAATCTATGATCACTATTTAAATTTTTGCATACAAAATTTGATTATGTTTATGAGATAATGCACCATATTTTATCTTTTTCCTAATTGCCGAGTTTGGCCGAGTCTGGCCCGAGTCTTTCCCGAGTCGGCGAGTCATATGCCAGCCGAGTCTTTGCCGAGTCCGAGTCGTGCAACATTGCTTAATAGTCATCTGCACATCAATTCCCTTGAATCTAGGTTGAGGGATAAATACATATATGAATTCACTGGATGCAATAGTTAAGAAAATACATTCAGACGAGGTGAACATTAAAACTCATAAAAGTACAAACAAGGAGCCTCAAAGCATGAATGTTACATGTCATCTTACTGGGAAAAGAATTTTAAATTTATTCACTAAACTTGGTGCTACTGCTCATCCTTTTACATTTTACATTTTTCACTGACAAAACTCTTCCTTATAGTCAATCAAACTATTGCTACAAAGAGGAAGTCCCTATCCCATAAACAAGGGGTTTCATACATCAATTTGATGTTTGGATATGCTGTGGCATTTAATAAGTTTTTTATTTTATTAATTACCACATAACTAAAGAACACCAATCACTTTTAAAATCTATCTTTAAGTTCACTCACAAGTTCATTTTTCATCCAGCAAAATGATAAAAATGATATGGTCTTATATACGTTGCAGAACCATCACTACAAAGACATGAACCTTTCAACCACAATGTTCCGGGTATAGAAATTGTTGAACTCCAAATCTGCACTAGAGAAAACCTTTCAGAAGTGGCATTGAATTTATTATACTTTTTTTAAATGAAATTACCTCCTTTGTTTTGCAATGAATTCCTGATGTAATTTAGACAGTTTTTTTGTTTCAAGAATAATCAAAGGAAAAGCTCACGCAGAATGAAATTTTTGAGCAAATGTTTTTCTCTCTTACAGCCACACACACCATTTAATCTTATAAACCATGTTGTACTGATTAATGAGAGACCATGACAATAAATAAGCACATGGATGCATACAAGAAGACTTTCATATATAATAGAGTGAATCCTCACTTGTTTCTCAATATATTTCATCCTTATTAGGCCGAGCAGGGATGGAATTTGACGGGTAAATGCCAGTCATGGGTCAATTTACCCGTCAGCTAAGAATACAGAAAATGTTTCACCGGCAATTTTGACGGGTGTCCGTCATTTGAAATTCCAACCCTGAGGCCGAGTATAAACATCTAGAAAACATGGTACTAGCTTTTCCTAACCTTTTATATTGGATATTTGAACTCTTATAATAGTTCAAAATAATGAAGGTCCTTCAAAGGTCTCTAAAATTCATTTGGAATATGTTGAAAATAGGATTACATGGGCATAAAAGATCTTTATGATATGCAGAATAGTAATACATGAAAACATATCTAAAATTCATTTGGAATGTGTTGAAAATAAGGTTACAGGAGCATAAAAGCTCTTTATGCTATGCAGAATTGTAATACATGCAAACATATTTAATTTTGAAGGTGGAAATTGAGGAAATACTTATTCAAAACAATATGCACATATTTGTGATTCCAGCTTCCACAGTAAGACGTCTTTGATAGTAATGTTTCAGTTATAGCTTAGTTAGAACTTCTTTAATTGACATTTTGAATGTCACTCGGGTTCATCTTCAAAATTATGAAAATATGTGTTTAGTATGATTGGTCTCTGAAAAGATTCTTGGAATAAATTCAAAAGAGTGAAAAATTGGTTCTTATTAAAAGAATGATGAATGAAGGTACAAACTCCTTGTCGGTGCAAGACCTAGAGAACCACTAGCCCTCTCAAACTTGGTAAAATGAAGGTATTCTAAAATTATCTAGAAGGAATCTAGCGAGAAAATAAATTCTATCAGTGTTATATTAATTTAATTATCACCTGTAGAGTAGCAATACATCCAAAAACAAAAATTCAGTAGAAGCATTTAATTTGTCATCTTAGGTTAATCTCACATCACCTACAAGTTGAAATAAGACAGAATACAGAAAATGATCATGAAGCATGCCTATTTGCACCATATAATCAAGGTTAAGTTGAGGAGGAGAAGCATGTGATGCTTTATTGTCCTATGTACAAGCACCTTAGATTGAAAACATTCAATTAAGCAAGAAGAGTTAAGAAACTTATACAATCTATAAAACTTATTTAGAAAATAACTAGGTAGTTTTATTTATTTATTTATTAAAAAGTACTTCATATATTTACGAGGGAAGGGAATGTTTACATCCACTCAAGGTACTTGTACCTAGGTCTATATGTTAATATAGACCAATCACCTTGTTGTTTGCTATGAGAAAAAAACTATTTATTTTTCAAGACTTTGAAATAGGGGTACATAACTTGAGGTAGATTGGAATTAAGAAGCAAGAAAATTTATTTCAAAGATGTTTTTTTTCTTTTTCTTTCTGTCCATAAATCCTATAAGTTCTTGCGGACATTAATAAAAGTTTTTAGTTTTGATTTCAAGTACATGCTAAACTCCACATTTCCTAAGAAAGTTCCAAGTGATGTTTACAATATCTTTCAAATCTCTTTCTCTTTCAGCTATATTACCTGGAATTGAGAGAAGATGCTAGAAAAAGTTTACTGATGCATATTTGAGATTTGTTGAACAATTGTCGATGCTACATCATCTTCTTCTACAATAACAAACATTGTGTTCGCTTGTATTTCCAATGATCAATTGCTAAGAGCTAATAGTACACATTTATTTGACATATTTTATGTAATTACATAGCATTAAGATATCATGTATACTTGTCTTATAATAAACCAATAAGTATTTTTATTTATGGAATTAAAACCAACACATTAACATGGTAAGACAAAAGATTCAACTTATAACACAAAATCAAATCAGATCAGAAAAGGACTTGAACATTCAAAATACCTTTCATATCTGATTAACAAAATTCTTTCTTACATGTTTACAACCATCCCCTTTTCCCATATTCAAATGTACATCACATCTTTCAATAGAGTCATTATTGATTGCTATCTATTATTGAGATAACTAGTATTAACTTATTTATAGCTTATCATTCACTACAACAACACTTATCTAAATAGTTTCTTATGATATTCATGCAGATCTCAAATTACCTTTACTTCAAATTCTATTAGTAAGTCTAAACCTTTTTATACTCATTTGCATGCACCAATTCTTGTTTTGAATTTACCTATGCATCGATTTGCCTCATCTTCATTCATAATTATCCCATTTGAATGCACCCATGCACTGGTTTTTCTCTTTCATGATACCTTATATTACCATTCGCATGCACTTGCATTACCTTATTGTCTATATGCATATGCATCAATCATAAGCTTTCCAATGGTGTCATCTTTGCATAGTTACTCCTTTGTAGTGCAGCGCATGAGTGGGAATTCAAATGTAATTGTTAATGCCTTGAGTAGGATCCCTGACTTGCTTGTGATGCTGAAGAATGTTGCTTAGGATGTGACTTCAAGGAGTTATATGAAACCGATGGTTTCTTAGGTAAAATTATTTAGTATATTGGAAATTATGTTGGTGTAAATGAAGATTCTTTTAAACATTATTTAATATTCAATGCGTACTTATTTTGTGGAAAAAAAAACTATGCATTCCTGTAAAACTGGTTGGTGAATTAACAAAAATTATTTAATATTCAATGGGTACCTATTTTTTTGGGAAAAAACTATGCATCCCTGTAAAACTGGTTGGTGAATTAACAAAAAGTAGATATCCAGTAATGTAATGTCTGGATATATTGATTGCATATACTGCTGCAAGGAATTATCTTTCTGTGACATCGTAGTTTAGTTCTACACCTGCAATATTTTTGTTGATATAGTAAATTGCATATGGTTACTAGGATTCCCTCTTCCTAGAACTTCCCCAAGGCTTTGGCATAAGCATCAGTGTTAGGTCCCTACAAGACAGGGGAATAAACTAATTTTTTATTTAACACCTCAAATTCCTTTTGGCATTCTAATGTCCAAAGGAAATCAACATCTTTAGAAAGTAGGATAAACAAGGGTGTTGCAATTTTACTAAAATACAGATTGTGAATTACATGTCGTAGGGACTTCATGGGCATTTTAGAAAAGATAAACGTTGGTATTAATCATGAGCATTTTAGACGAGATAGATGTTGGTATTAATATTTCTTTGTTGATAACTTAATAGTATCAATCATATTACAATGTTGTGAAATCTAATGAGATATAAATCATCAGACATAGGAGACTAGTAAAGCCATGAATAAAAAATTATGAGAAATAAAGTATGAGATAATGGAGAGAAATGAGTGCTAAATATGGACAACAAACCATTTGAGGATACTGTAAGGCAAATTGTAAATCAATGTGCAATGTCAGAGATGTAAAGAAAATTGTAAATCAATGCGTCATATGCAAGAGATATAAGGAATCTGTCATCAGGAATATGCCATGAAACTTGGCATTGAGGAACCTCACTATATTTAGTAAACATGCAGAATAATCCAAGGGTAAGAGAATTGTACAAATACATGTGCTCTAATAATTAAACTCATGGAACGTTTCTAAATTCATGTGACATTATACGCTTATGGGTTGTCATTGTTTGTTTGCTTGAATTAGTTGAATATTTTGATTTGTTAGAAGTCATAGTGATCAACTACATTTTTTCACAATAAGACATTGTTAATGGTTGAAGAGAGGTTATTTTTTCCATATATATATAGATATATGGACAAATATGTCTTTATTAACCAAATTTGAGAATGTGAAAAATAGGCTTCACACAATATCAAATTGCATTTACCATTACCAATACACAACACAGAACTTGGGAGGACATCTCTAAGGATTGTTGATGTTTCTCAAGGTTGCAACGTCAAGTAACTCATTCTAAATCCTTGAGAAGGTTTTTTTTTGCATCAGCATCTTAAAATAATCCAGTCCTGAATCCAATGTAGATGAGTGCAAGGAATTCATCAAAAAGTACTCCTCATACTTTTGTGGTTCTGCTTGTAAAAGAAAACAATGGAATGAACAGAAGCACTATGGGCAGATTGAATGCCTTCTCATTATTAGACTGAATATAAATAGAAAATACATAGTAGCAATACTATGGGAAAATACCATGGGCTAGAATAAACCATGGGCAACCTAACTCACTAACTAACTACGGGTGAGATTACATTCTTCAACACTCCCCCTTAATCTCAACTGGTAGTACATAATCAGCAGTGTCTATGCCTAAGTTCTCTCTCTGATATACAAATGCAGATGTTCCCAATGGTTTGGTGAACATGTCAGCCAACTGCTCCTTAGAGCCACAAAATAGTAAAGAAATTTGTCCATCATTGACTAACTCATGAATGCAATGATAGAGAGTGTCAATGTGTTTGCTTTTCCTATGAAATAGATTATGTTTAGACAACTGTATTGCAGAGCTATTATCACAGAAAATAGGAGTGGGATCTTTTGCATTGTGTCCCATATCCTTTAACAGTCTTCTTAGCCAAACTGCATAGCAAGCTGTTGTGGTGGATGCTACATATTCTGCTTCTGCAAAAGACATGCTCACAATGGGTTGTTTCTGAGATGCCCAAGAGATCAGATTTGTACCCAAATGGAAAGCATAACCAGATGTGTTTTTCCTATCATCAAGACTACCTGCAAAATCACTGTCAGTGTACCCTGTGGGAGTACTGTCTGGTGTATGAGTGTACCTGAGTCCATATCCAAGTGTGCCTGCAACATATCTCGGAATTCTTTTTCCAAATTTCCAGTGATTCTTTGGGAGACTCCATAAATCTAGAAATAAGACTGATAGCATACATCAAATCAGGTCTAGTTGCAGTCAAGTACATTAAACTTCCTACCATTTTTTTATAGAGTGTATTGTTTACTGCTGGTTCATCATCATTCTTGGTTAACTTGGTGCCAAGAGCTATGGGGGTTTCTGCTGGTTTACATTTATCCATTCTGAATCTTTGCAAAATATCAGTAGCATACTTATGTTGGCAGATAAAAATACCTTTATCAGTTTGAGTAACTTCCAGGACAAAGAAGTACTTCATCAGACCTAGATTAGTCATTTCAAATTCCTTTTTCATGACTGTTCTGAAATATTCAAACATCAAATTACCAATGTAAATCATGTCATCAACATAAAGACACACCATCAATATTTTACCTTGCTCTGTTTTGACATACAGAGTGGGCTCATTGCCACTTCTGCTGAAACCATTCACAATAGGATTTGAACCCGAATTCCAACATCAGAATCCGATGTCATCCGACATTTCACACAGATGTGTTGAACAACAATCAATCAAAAGAATGTCGATAACAAAATATTTATAGCGTCGTCGAATCTTCGACACTAGGGAGTCGGAATTCCGACCCTTGTAACGTCGGTTATCTAACACTTCAGTGTCGGATATTCGACGTCTATGAACCCAAAAATGTTGGTTTTCCAACCCCTAAGCATCAGATATCCGAAGGGATGTATAGGTTTTTTTATAATAAAAAAATTAAGGTTGTCATGATTTTAAATTTTATGGTCCCATACTTTCAACGGTAACTATGTTCAAGGTGTCGAATATCCGATGCATGTCCATTATAAATATAAATTGTTTTAAACATTTCGACATGTTTGTTGTAGAAGAGACGGACTATTTGCAAAAATTATGTGTTCCTCGACGGACGTTTTCAGGAATTGTTTTATTCTTCAACGGGCGGTTGTGGGAATTTTTTTTTTCATCGATAGACAGTTTGCCGGGAATTTTTTATTCTTCGACTTCTCTCCGTTTGACAAAACCTTGATGTGTGGTTGATGCGTGGAACTTGATTTTTTAAGACAACTGGTTATATTCATTAACGAAGTTTATGACAAAATTTCAAATAGATTAAATATTCCGGATCCAAATGAAGACAACCGACAATTGCTTGCTAGACTATGGGATGCAGCGAAACGAAGGGGTGATGAAAAATGTTATTGTCCGTGTACTCAATGCAAGGGATTTAAGAGAAGAAAAATATTGATCTCAACAGCCACAAAACATTGCAGGGAACATGGACATGCTAAGGGGGGGAATGAATATCATCCATTTGTAGATTTAGCATTATAAACATTATTATATACGTTTTTTTGGTAATTGTATGTATTGTTTTTTTTTCATATATTAATGTATATCTATTGATGTTTCCATGTATTTATATTAAAGGAAAGACACCCTATAGCATGTCATCCAGAGGAAGTGCTTTCATAACAAGTTCAGAATCAAGATCATGGAGCATGTATGTTTAATGGAGAACAAGTGAATGATCATATTGAACAAGATCATCATGCCGATGATGTAATTGAAGATGATGGTACAAATACATTGATCCATGATTCACCTAACATTAGAATGGATGACGATGATGTTGATAATGAAAATGATGATGACTTTGTTGATGTTCACGATATGCCTCTTCTTGATAAGGCATATGAACCCCTTTATGAAGGCTCGAAAACAAATCTTCTCTCTACTATATTGTTGATAATGAACTTGAAGGTTATGAATGGTCATTCAAACATTGCAATCACATGGATGCTAAGGTATCTAATATAATCCATCACATATATAGGATCGTGATAAAGTTTATTTGTATTCCTCTAATAATTGTATTGTTAACTCATTATTGATCATCATACGGATGAAGCGTGTTTCGTTAATATTATTTATTTATTACATTAACAATTTTTATTTTTATTTTGTAGCTTGATAGCTGAATTTTTGTTACCACCATCAAATATTTTACCTCGCACATATCGAGATTTATCCTCCATCATGAAAGAGATTGGAATGCATTATGAAGCAATTCATGCATGCCCTGATGACCATGTTATATATTATAATCAGCATGAATTTGCAACAGAATGTTCAGAATGTCATGTAAGTAGATATCGTACAGATAAAGTAACAAAAAAGGTGCCTCATAAAGTTCTTCATTATATTCCCATCATTCCACGTTTGCAATGACTGTTTAGGTGCAAAAACATAGTTCAATTTATGGATTACCATGCCAGGAACAGAAGTCAAGATGATGTTATCTGAATGCCTGCAGATGGTACTGCTTTTAGAGATATTGAGGAAAAGTGGCCTCACTTTAAAGAAGAACAACGTAATATTAGGATTTCTTTGGCAGGAGATGGTGTTAATCCATTTGCACAGATGAAATCCATTTACACGGTGTGGACTATTTTTGTTATCAACAATAAAATTCCTCCATGGTTGTCAATAAAGAGGGAGCACATAATGTTGTCGATGATTATTTCAAGTTTTATTGACGAAAACTGTTTTATTTATAATGTAGTTGTGGCATCTCATTTGTCGTAATATGTATCTTAATTTCATATATATATA
>LPNX010448938.1:220951-278642 GCA_001517045.1 Pseudotsuga menziesii | reverse complement strand
CAATTTGGGGGGGGGGGGGTTCTCATGATTTTGCTGTTCATCCCTCACATAGACATTTTCCTGGCTCCACGATTTTGCTGAACATCCACGCACTGCAATTTCGTGTTCTCCCTGTAGTTGTTCACCTTCACGCACTTCCAATTGTCTGCTCATTTTTTCACGCACAGGAATTTTCCTGGTTTCACCCACGCTATTTTTCCTCCGCGGATTTGAGGATGGTGTGGCTCCGTCCTTTACTCATGGGATGATTTGTGGGTTCAGCATTGAGATTGTTCACGCACCGGTGGGGAGACTGTAAAATTCGTCCCCAGTATGGTCTTCGTATGTTTTCCCCAGCAGTTTCGGTTGTGCAAAACGGGCCTTTGTTCCCCCACGTCGTGAGCTGTGTTTGCTGTTGCGTTTGGGACTGTGTAATTCGCTGGGGAGTCTTTTCCCTGTTTAAGTTGTGATATCTAAATTGATTGCCGGAGTGCAATGGTTGGTCTTTGGATTGTATTGGGAGCATGGATGGGGGCTTAGTTTTGCTTGATAAACCTGGTGGCTGGAAACCACACAGATAGAGCTAGAGGGCTGGCCTTCTTCTCCATCACCCCTGAATAGCACTGGAAGGGAATGTAGGGCCTGAGGGACTGTGTAGCAGAGAAGGGACTGATTCCTTGTGTTGGGTGTGTTTGGGTGTCTTAGAGGTCAGGCTAGTTCTGGTGTAGGTGTTCTTAGCTCTGTAATGGGCTCAGCAGCTTAGCATTTAGCCTTTCCCAACTCCTGGATGGCCTAATAAACCCAACTGTGTTGGCTTGGCTGTGTATTGAATATCCTTGGCTATGTGTAAGCCTGCTAGTTCCCTTATTCCTTGGTGAATCATGCCCAGCTCGGGGGTGGCGGCATTGCTGAGAGATTAAGGAGCAAGCTGGCCTATGGTTGGGAGGAACGTTGCAGCGACGTAGCTGGTTGCAGACCGAGTTCATCATAAGATAAGTGCTCTTGTTCATTTTACTTCTGCAACCTTATTTTCTGTTAATGAAAATGAATGCATGCACATATGAATATTGTTGGTTTCCGCTGTGTATGATGACTAAATTGCATATGTGCATGTTTTAGTTAAAGGTTCTATTTCAGCATTCTGTTTCAGTAAATTTTATTCATGTACATGTCCATGGGGCTCTCAGCCCGCATGGTTCACGCCATGGTGATCGCGTCCTCTTCGCCGGTCAGAGGCATGGGGACGTGACAATTTCGATGAGGGATTGTGCCTAGGCATGTGGTGGAGAAAATGAGTGACATAGAGGCTTATCCTTTGGCTCAAATTTTGTATGGGATAACGTATTTAAGGTGTTGGAGGTATATAGTGGTATTAGTGGAACTGTAAGATTTCCAATGAAATCTACATATTTGTTTGTATTTCTATTATTGTTTTCCATCAATTGACCTACCTATGTTTCCAAAACAATTTTAAATATTAGTAAAATAAGAATTAAGAATTAAATAAACCTAAGTTTTCCTAGTAACATTATGAATGAAAATCCAAAATGCTTGGAACTAGAAAAAGAAGTGGTGGATAAAGGGTTACATAAATCACAATGAACATGTTGTGAAGGTGTTATTGTGAAACAAAAGAAGCCTTCGTCAAACTACCCTAATGGTATTTTCCTGGGATGCACCCAAAGTGAACACTATCCTAGTAAGAAACAAGAGGAATGCCTTTCACCTTATCATGCTTACCTCATTGTTGAAGTGGGGAAATATTATAAGTGCCAAAAATACTCATGCTAGAGTCCATACAAATCATTAGTGTGAACAACAAAAACATAAGAATGTGAAAGTGTCCCGAAGTTGTCAAATTCGTATAATCTAGAAAAATCACCCCTTGAGGATTTTACATTCTTAGGATTCTTGGGATCTTTAACTAAAATATGGTGAGGTGAAAATTATACACTTTTTCTAGCACCAAAAAGGGTTATTTGATATAGGGGGAGAATATTGTAGGAAATACCAATAACATGATATTTATGTGGAGAAACACTCTAAAAGGTAAAACTCCATAAAGAAACATAGAATGTGCAACACTACATGATTCTTACACCTAGGGCATCCCTTACTCTACCTTCTTGGTGTCTATGGACAAATCACCCTCCATGATATTTAAATAGAGAGCAAGGACCAATGAGGTGAAAATGTTGTGAATCTCAAGAATAGGACCATTGAATCACCTAGTAGTTTCTTTTTCCAATTCCTCCATTCAACATTTCAAAAGAACTTCCCTAGCTCACATAACACATAGCATCTACTCCAACAATGACAATGTTCCTTTGGAAACTGCCTTTTCCCACCATACCAACCCCAAAACACCCATTGAAAACCCAAATCCCAACAACATGCTCTCTTTCAACTAGCACTCATAAATATAGATGGGGCCTTGGCATAAGACAATGATGTATGGGTGATTGTTATTTTCGAAAGGACAATGATTGTTTCTTAGAGTCCAACATATTCAAATTCACCCCAAGAACCTCACAAAGTAAAGAATAATGCAAAGTTATAGGAGAAAGAAAGGTGAGTTGAGACTTAGGAGTCTTAATGTAAAAAAACCTAATCCCTACTTAAAAGTAACTACGTCCGATTTTGGTGAAACCAACTTGATACCTAGATGTACAATGGAGGGGTAAAATAATGACTTTCGAGAGATACTATACACTATTAAAGGGTAGTCAAGCTAACATTAAACTTATAACAAACAACTACTTGGGAATACCTTGACCATACTAAAGAGAATGACACATAGTATAGGAGGGAAGGGCACACATAAGGGACTATGTAATAGAGAAAGGATGGATTCATGTGTTGTGTGGAGCAAGGTGAAGTGTGCCAAGAGATAGGATCATAACCAAAATCAACGTAAATCCATCTTAAACTTAGATCTATTAAGCAGGATGAAGGATTTTTTGTTTAACAATTATATGCTATTTAGCAAACTGAAATCAACTAATTAACATAAAAATATTACATATAAACTTAAAAGTAACAAATGTCACATTTAACTATTCTAAATATACATAATGTTTATAAAATAAAAGCTATACAAATATTTCATATAAACTCCTATAAAACCCAACATAAAAGCTATACAAATACCTCATATGAACCTCTATAAAACCCAAACATACATGAACAAGTGATTATAAAGTCACTCATGTGTAAATATCAGGGATCCACCCAGATCAAAGACGAGATTCATTAATCCAGATCAGAGATGAGATTTATCGACAACAGAAAATAAGAGGAGTGTACAAATTGGAAAAGTACCAATACCAAACACCCCCATAAACTATACGTAAGAAACAAAAAGCAAAGGAACGAGAGAATTCTCGAGCCAAATAGCCTCAATATGGTCGATTATTTTCATTGAAAGGAGCTACTGAAACCCCGATTATTTTCACTGAAAGGAGCTACTGAAACCCATTTCTGCATAGCGGGCATGACAGTCGACGATAATACCAGTTTCTGATGCATTTTTTATGATAAAGATGGTTACAACGCAACTGTTTCACACGCGTTCCCATAGAAATTTCATTCTGACAAACCGAACAAAACAGCATTCCCTGGCCAACGAGCTGCTCAGTAGCAATAACAATCAACAGCTGAAACCGTGCATTCATCTCTATACAATTTGGGGTATTCATGTCCTCCAACTGTTGCAGAAACCGTCTACATTCTGCGAAATTACGAGTCCATAAAATGTGCGAGCTCAACGCATTTCCGTCCAGTCGGCTCCAATCCTTTATTATTCGATACCACACAACATTAATATTCGCGGCCATACCTAATCTGACGTCGCTGGGAACATTATAATTCAGAGCATGTAATTCATGATCTTGATCCACTCCGATGCCGTTTATATCGAAATGATCCCAAATTCTCTCGAGGTTCCACGTATCTGTGTTACCTTCTCTGATATATCTTAACACAACGCCCGAGATCATGTGCTGCTCAACATTTTCGCTTTCGCTGATCATGTGGTGCTCAACGTGGTCAGATCCACCACTTGGTAGCCTATACAAACAAGATGTCATATGTCCACTTCGCTCACCGCCTCCCAATCTTTGCCATTCAAAACCTCTATTTTCCTCTGCTTCTATGTACTCATAAATCGGCACAAATATCTTTGTTGCAAGATCCCTGGTCTCTCTGCTCTGTCAAAGCTATTACTTTTCCGGTTTCTTTCATTTATTCATTTATACATTATACATTGAGCACAAATAAAAAATCAAATCTTTTTTAAGAGTAGAAATGTTGAGAAAATGTGTAATGCAATATTTATGCTTTTACTTTGACTAATTTATATAGTTTTATTTATATATATTCTAAATATTTTAAATCTAGTTTGACTAAACATGTTATTTATTATACTAGCAACAACCATATTACTAACATTAATATGTTTGAAATACGCGGAGGGTATATATTTGACACATTGATAAACATTTAATAGTTAACATAATATAACAACCACTTAATTTATGATTATTAAGCTCATGGTTGAAGTTAAGCTCATAGTTATATGATCATTTGGAGTTAAGCTAATAGTTGTATTTAATAGTTAATTTAAAAGTTATTGTAACAACTCTGAGTTATCAACCACGAGATGGAGTTCTACCATCACATGAGTTGCACATCACTATTGGAATAATCTAATAGCTATATTATAGTTATCCAACATAACCTGGATTAGAGTTGAAGTTAAGCTAATACTTTTAGAATCATTGAAGTTAAGTTAATAGTTGTATGCATAGTTATAAAATCATTGGAGTTAAGTTAATAGTTGTATGTAATAGTTAATATAATATTTATCCAATATAACGATGATTAGAGTTGAAGATAAGCCAATAATTGTAAAATCATTGGAGTTAAGTTAATAGTTGTATCAAATAGTTAATTTAAAATTTAATATATAGTTAAGCTAATAGTTGTATCATAAATGAATTTAAGCTAATAGTTGTATCTAATAATCAAATAGTTGAAGTTGAATGTGTAATTTTTCCAACTATCACAAATTGTACTTATTAGATGTTAACTAACCTATTTTTGTTGTTCTTTTAAATTGTTAATTATGAATTTTGGACGATGCCCATAGAATCAATATCGATAGTATACTTGTTTCATTCTGGTTCGTAGATGAAAATGGATAGGTGGTAGTCCACCCCAAAATTCTAAGATATATATGCTCATCCGGGTACGAGATGCAAGAATTTATTAGGAGTTTGGAAGAGTTTATTAGGAGTTCCAAAGGTTTTATTAGGAGTTCGACTCTTACATGAGTGTACATTAACTAGACTCCTAGATGCCAAATGCAATTGGACTAAGCCTTAAGTGATTAGAGTTGAAGTTAAGATAATAGTTGTAAAATCATTGGAGTTAATATAATAGTTGTATCTAATAGTTAAGCTAATAGTTATCCAAATAACTGTTATTAGAGTTGAAGTTAAACTAATAATTCTAGAATCATTAGATTTAAGCTAATAGTTGTATCTAAAAATCGATGGAGTTAATATCGTAGTTATTGGAATAGTTGATGATTAATTTTGATTTTTACAACTATCACTAATTGTATTGATCACATTTTAATTAAGATATTTTTATTTTTATTTTTTTGAAATTATTAATTAATTTTGGACGATGCCCATATAATCAATATGGACAGTACATTTGGATCTTTCTCGTCGGTAGATGAAAAACATAGATGATAGTCCACCCAAAGATAAACAAGAAAATAATTACACATCTCTCCTTACTGAATTGTAAAATAAACTTTTTTTATGAAACAATAATATAACTACATAAAAACATAGATCTACCCCAATAATAAATATAGTCAAATTAGAAAGAATGTTACAAACAAAATAAGAACGTCCTTAAAAAAAAAGTGGATCCCGAGAGAAAAGCCTCTTGTAGGCATTAAATCTTCAGAGGGGTTGAATACAAGGGACAAATAAATAGAATAGGATACAGATCATTGTTAAAAATGGACTGTATTTGAGGGGTTGAATACAAGGGACAAATAAATAAAATAGGATACAGATCATTGTTAAAAATGGACTGTATTTTTAAATAAAATTGGATGTAACATTCTTTACAAAAAAAGATCCCGAGACAAAAGCGTTGAATTATTTTAGGCATTAAATCTTGAGGACTTGAATACAAGGGACAAATAAATAAAATAGGATATAGGTCCATGGTTAGAAATGGAGTGTATTTTTAAATAAAATTAGATGTATAAAGCTTTATAGGGTAAGTTAAAAAGTTAGGGACTAAATGTATCAATTAGTGAATAATTTGTTTTTGTAAATAAGGATTAAATTTATTATTAATGAACAGCAAATAAAATAATTAGTGGACAAATTCAACTTTTTATTTATTGAAATTGTTCTATTAAATAAGATTTTTGTTAGAAGATAGTAAAAAATATACTTAAAAGAAAGATCAAAGTGGAACTTCGTGTAAATATAATCTCTTTGGAAATGTTAAGTTTGTGCACTTGTTAATTCATTCCCTATGAGTCTATTTGAATGCTTAATCTAAAGGTGCGCTTCCACACCCTACTATTATGGAATCAAACATTGATATTATGTAGAACATAAATGTAATATGCTCTAGTTTCCAACTCCACTTATGTCTAATTTCAATTTAAAATTTCAATAAGGATTTATGGCTTTGATTTACAAAGTGTCTAACAAATCAAGGCATTGAATTTCCAAATTGCACATGAGACCCCTCGTTAGTGGCACAAATTTCTTAGTTTAGGGCCATGTGCATGCAAAAGGAAGAATTTAGTTAGTGTAATATTCCCACTACAAAAATAAGAGATATTAAGATAATATTTACTACAGAGAGAAAACTAGACCAAAAATTTGACACCAAACCCCCCAACCATTCCAAATGGACCACTAACTTACTCCAGGGAAAATTTATGAAGGTTTATAGTCATATATTTATGAATGAAAATCCCAAAATATTGCAGATTTGTGCATAGTCACTTATGCTTGAAAATGAAACACAATAGAAGGGAAAAACACCATGAAACTTTATTATAAAATGAGTAATATTATATGTTACAGATATGGCTTCCAAGCAACTGCAAAAAATCATAGAAATATTGTCCAAGGAAGATAGAGAGGGTTGCCAAGATTTAGCAAAGAATAATAATGGAAAATGTTGCTCCAAATGGGATTTTTACTTCAACCAGTGTGTCTTCAATGGACCAATTTCAACCGCCAACTCATAGATATTCTAAGTGTGGAGTATCCTCCATTAAATACATGAGATATACATCCCATACATCAATCCCCAATAGGTCTACATAACCTCTCGCACACCATCCTCCAAAAACAACACTGACAACACACTTGAACTACTGGGAAAACACCAACAAATAGTCGTTGTTATAATTTGAGATCAAAACGCTCCAAAGGAAATTCTTTAATATCATTTTGACAAACTGCACTAAACAACATTCCCTCACCAACGAGCTCCTCATTAGCAATAATCGTTGACAACAATCCAACACTTGAGACAACGACAATTGGTGGATGAGAAAAAATCACTCTCCGTGCTTAATAGAAACAATGTTAAATCCATCTTAAACTTAGATCTATTAAGCACAAAGACATATTTTTTTGTTTAATAATTGTATGCTATTTAGCAAACTAAAATCAACTAATTAACATAAAAATCTTACATATAAACTTAGAAGAGACAAATGTCACATTAACTATTCCAAATATGCATGATGTTTCTAAAATAAAAGCTATAAAAGTATTTCATATAAAATCCTATAAACCCAACATAACATAAAAGCTATACAAATACCTCATATGAACCTCTATAAAACCCAACATACATGAATAAGTGATTATAAAGTCACTAATGTGTAAACATCAGGGGATCCACCCAGATCAAAAATGAGATTCATCAAAAGCATCAATCCAGAAGAGTCATAGCTACAGCTTAAAAAATGAATGAATCTATTGATTTCATCAATCCAGAAGAGTCATAGCTACAGCTTAAAAAATGAGATTCATCAAAAGCATCAAACAGAAAAGAATGAATCTATTGATTTCACAAGGTGATTTATAATCGAATGCTCTTCAATTTATAGCCATAGAAGAGTCATAGCTACAGCTTAAAAAAACTTGGAGATTAATAATATCTATATCAACTTACCATTCATAATAGGCTATACAAACTACAAATTGGAAAAGTACCAATACCAAACACTCCCATAAACTATATGTAAGAAACAAACAACAAAAGGAATGAGAGAAGCCGAAAGGAGCAACAAACAACAAAGGAATGAGAGAAGCCGAAAGGAGCCACTGAAACCCCGATTATTTTCACTGAAAGGAGAAACCTGAAACCCATTTCTGCATAGCGGGCATGACAGTCGACGATAATACCATTTTCTGATGCATTTTTTATGATAAAGATGGTTACAACGCAACTGTTTCACATGCGTTCCGATAGAAATTTCATTCTGACAAACTGAACAAAACAGCATTCCGTCGCCAACGAGCTCCGCAGTAGCAATAACCGTTGGCAAACAATCAACGGCTGAGACAGAGGCAGCTAGTGGATGAGTCTGGTGGCGTGCAACGTATTCCGCTCTCAGGTTACAATGAAGATCGCAACATTCCCTTATGATCTCTATACAATTCATGTCCTCCAACTGTTGCAGCACCCGTCTAGATTCTGCGAAATTACCAGTCCATAAAATGTGCGAGCTGAACGCATTTCCGTCCAGTCGGCTCCAATCCTTTATTACTCGATACCAGACAACATTAATATTCGCAGCCATACCTAATCTGACGTCGCTGGGAACATTATAATTCAGAGCATGCAATTCATGATCTTGGTCCACTCCGATGCCATTTACATCGACATTATCCCAAATTCTCTCGAGGTTCCACTTATCTTTGTTACCTTCTCTGATACATCTCAACACAACGCCCGAGATCATGTGCTGCTCAACATTTTCGCTGATCATGTGCTGCTCAACGTGGTCAGATCCACCACTTGCTAACCTGTACAAACAAGATTTCATATGTCTTCTTCGCTGAGGGCCTCCCAATCTTTGCCATTCTAGACCTCTATTTTCCTCTGCTTCTATGTAGTCATAAATCCGCACAAATATCTTTCTGGCAAGATCCCTTGTCTCTCTGTCAAAGCAATTACGTCTCGGAGTATCTTCCATGTTTCTTCGCTGTATACGTCTCGGAGTATCTTCCATGTTTCTTCGCTGTTTAGATCATTTAACTGTGTAATTTCTTCGCTGTATAGATCATTTAACTGTGTAATGTAATGTTTATGATTTTAATTTAACTAATTTGTTTAGTTCTATTAATATATATTTTAAATTTTTAAAATCTACATGTTTTTTTTCTTTCTAAAGAATATGTTAATTACTTATATTTAATAGTTAACTTAATATAACAACCACTTAATTTATGGTTGCAATTGTTAAATGGAGTTCTACTATCACTATCACATGAGTTGCACATTACCTAATTGATTGTGCATGGTTTCACTCCAATGAAGGTCCACTTCTTTGTGTAAGAGATGGAACTCATCTAAATTTAATTTAAAATAATTGTATCACTATTGGAATAATCTAATAGTTATTCAATATAATAGCAATTATTGTTGAAGTTAAACTAATAGTTGTAGAATCATTGGAGTTAAGTTAATAGTTGTATGTAATACTTAATCTAATATTTATCCAATGTAACCCTGATTAGAGTTGAAGATAAGCCAATAATTGTAGAATCATTGGTGTTAAACTAATAGTTGTATCAAATAGTTAATCTAAAATTTAATATATAGTTAAGCTAATAGTTGTACCATCAATGGATTTAAGCTAATAGTTGTATCTAATAATAGAATAGTTGTATATAATAATAGAATTGTTGAAGTTGAAATTTAATTTAAATTTAATTTTTCCAACTATCACAAACTATACTTATCAGATGTTAACTAAGCTATTTTTGTTTTTCTTTTAAATTGTTAATTATGAATTTTGGACTATGCCCATAGAATAAATTTGGACAATACACTTGTCTTATTCTTGTATCTAGATGAAAACGCATAGATGGTAGTCGACCCAGAAATTCTAAGATATATACTCCTATCGAGGTAACGAGATGCAAGAGTTTATTAGGAGTTTGAAGGAGTTTATTTGGAATTTGAACAATTTTATTAGGAGTTCGACTCTTACATGAGTGCACATTAGCTAGACTCGTAGATGCCAAATGCACTTGGACTAAGCCTTAAGTGATTAGAGTTGAAGTTAAGATAATAGTTGTAAAATCATTGGAGTTAAGATAATAGTTGTATCTAATAGTTATCCAAGATAACTGCGATTAGAGTTGTCGTTAAGCTAATAGTTCTAGAATTATTGGAGTTAAGCTAATAGTTGTATCTAGTAATCGATGGATTTAAGATCATAGTTGTATCTAATAATGGAATAATTGATGATTAATTTTATATTTTATAACTATCACTAAATGTACTTATCACATTTTAATTAAGTTATTTTTTATTTTTATTTTTTTGAACTTATTAATTTTAGACAACGTCTATAAGATCTATCTTGATAATACACTTGTCTCATTCTCGTTCGTAGATGAAAAAACATAAATAGTAATCTACCCTAAAATATATACACCTATCAACTTAAATATTTTATTATTTTATAAAAAACACTTATTAAAAAGAAAAAAAAATACACATCTCTCCGAGTGAATTGTAAAATAAACTTCTTCTAAAAACAATAATATAACTACCTAAAAACTTAGATATATCCCATGATAAATATAGTCAAATTAGAAAGAATGTTACAAATAAAATAAAAACGTCCTTTAAAAAAAGTGGATCTCGAGACAAAATCTTAAATAGGATAGAGATCATGGTTAGAAATGGAGTGTATTTTTAAATAAATTGGATGCAACATTTAAAAAAAGAAGAAGAAAAGGATCCCGAGACAAAAGCCTTGAATTCTTTTGGGCATTAAATCTTCCAAGGGCTTGAATACAAGGGACAAATAAATAGAATAGGATATAGATCCGTGGTTACAAATGGAGTGTATTTTTAAATAAAATTAGATGCATAATTTTATAGGGTAAGTTAGAAAGTTAGGGACTAAATTTATCAATTAGTGTACAATTTGTTTTGTAAATAGAGATTGAATTTTATAATTAGTGGACATAATTTTATGTAAATATAAAATAATTAGTGGATAAATTCAATTTTTTATTTATTGAAATTGTTTTCTTAATAAAATATATTTTTTTGTTAAAAGGTGGTCAAAAGTATATTTAATTGATGGGAGATTTGACAATGAAATTTTGTTTTTGAGGGATTTTTCTCATTTTAAAATGAACTGGATTAGAGAATTGTAAAAAATGAAAGATCAAAGTGGAACTTCGCAGAAAGATAAACTTTTTAGAAATATTAAGTTTGTGCACTTGTTAATTCATTCCCTATGAATCTATTTGAATGCTTAATACAAAGGTGTGCATGTCCTACATGCATGCTTCAACATCGTACTATTATGGAATCAAACATTGATATTATGTAGACCATAAATGTAATATGGTCTAGTTTGCAACTCCACTTATGTTCAATTTGAATTTAAAATTTCAACAAGGATTTATGGCTTTGATTTACAACATGTCTAACAATTTAAGGCATTGAATTTCCAAATTGCACATGAGACCCCTCATTTGTGGCACACATTTCTAGTTTAGGGCCATGTGCACACAAATAGAAGAAGTTAGTTAGTGTAATATACATGCTATAAAAATCATAGATATTAAGATAATATTTACCATAGATAGAAAACTAGACCAAAAATTTGATACCAAACCCCCTAATTTCTAGCCTTCCCAAACACCTCCAAATATACTCAAATTTTTCCTAATCTGACCGAGAATGACCCTAAAACTCCCAAACCATTCCAAATGGACCACTAACTGACTACAAGGAAAATTTATGAAGGTTTATAGTCATATAATTATGAATGAAAATCCCATAATATTGCAGTTTTGTACATAGTCACTTATGCTTGAAATTGAAACACAATAAAAGGGAAAAACACCATGAAAATTTATTATAAAATGGGTAATATTATATGTTACATATATGGTTTCCAAGAAGCTGCAAAACCTCATATAAATATTCTCTAAGGAATATAGAGAAGGCTGCCAAGATTTAGCAAAGAATAATAACGAAAATGTTTGCTCCAAATGACAATTCTACTTCAACTAGTGCGCCTTCAATGAACCGATTTCAACCCCCAACTCACACATATTATAAATATGGAGTATCCTCCATTAGATAAAGATATATAAATCCCATACATCAATCCCCAATAGGTCTACACAACCTCTGTCACACCATCCTCCAAAAACAACACCGACAACACACTTGAACTACTGGGAAAACACCAACAAATTGATGTTGCTATAATTTGAGATCCAAACGCTCCAAGGGAAATTATTTAATATCATTCTGACAAACTGCACTAAACAACATTCCCTCACCAACGATATCCTCATTAGAAATAACCGTTGGCAACAATGAACAGCTGAGACAACGACAACTAGTGGATGAGTCTGGTGCACGCAATGTATTGCGGTCTCAGGTTACAATGAATATGGAAACATTCCCTTATGATCTGTATATAATTTGGGATATTCATGTCCTCCAAATCTTGCAACACCCGTCTACATTCTACAAAATTTCCACTCTATAAAATGTGCGATCTCAATGCATTTCCATCTAGTTGGATCCAATCGTTTATTATTCAATACCAAATAACATTAATATTCATAGCCATACGTAATCCGACATCATCATGAACATTAAAATTCAAAGCATGTAATGTTAGGATTATTATTAATCCTCCCTTTGTCTCCTTTGAGCACACAAAGTCTATTTGTTTAATTTCCCTATCTTAGTAAGTCTCATCACTTCACTAGTTCATGAGGGACATGACTAGCGGACATCTGCCACTTACTCCACCCATATGCATGCATTTTGGAGCTCCAGGGATCAATCCCTATTTTATAGGAGCCCACTCGGAGTTGTTAATGGATAAATCTACTCAAGCGGGCTCAAGCCAAATATCCCCAGTCCAAGTGGATCTAGAACAAATCGAGTACATAATACAATCTACTTTCCTAGATCAAATATAATTGCAATTTAACAAATATATCACTTACCCGAGGTTTACAAATCCTTTTCCTCTTTGTTGATCCAAACTCTAGAGCTTTTAGATCTCAAGCTGCAAAACCCTGTAGAGCATATGGAAACAAGCAAATAGTATAACCATATCTATATATGAATTGATCTAAGCTAACAGTTAAGGAAGAAATCTTTAAACATCATCAATACAATGGCATTTATGGAAAGAGTTTGTATTACTGTAATAAAGGAGATACATAGAATTACATAGAGAAGGAATGACACAACCTAGCCTTAATGATACAAATTTCCATACAACAATCCAAGAAAAAACTCCAAATAATGATGGTATGCCTCCCAAAGGATGGGATTTTTCCTCCCAAAGGATGATAGGGATCACCTAGAAATTCCACTAGCATAAGAGTACCATAGTCCTTCCTCTCTTCACAATGGAGAGAGGGTTCATTTATAAGGTTAACGGGATAGTGGAGGTTGAATATTAGGAGGAGAGGTCTAAGGGATCATCCCATTAGGTCAGGGAACTGAATGCCACCTCACTTAGAAGCTAGGGATGACCCTACACTTGATCTACCTTCGAGAAATGCCTTGAAGCTTTGAATTTGACCCTCTAAACACCATTGGCGCACCTTGTTGTAGGAGACAGAGCACCAGAGAGGGGATGACGCACCTTGCATGAAGGGAAAGAGTTCCAGTGGCACATCCTATCAAGGTAGAAAGAGATCCAACAAGGGTTTGGTGCACCTTTCCTCTTGAGGAAGAGCGCCAACCTACTTATAGAGGGCAAAATGGGTAGGAAAAAACTCAAAACCAATCTAGTTTAGAGAAGGGAACCTTAGGGATTAGGCACAAGGTTGACACATGGCTTATGATGACGAGATTTTAGTGTAAAAAAATACCCCCAGAGCATGAAGTTAGAGGAATGCGATGGGTGAATTCTTTGCGAAGTGAATAAATCGAAGGGAAGGATGTTGGCTAGAAGCTGCTACAGTACAACTTACTCAAATCTCACATAAATCTTGACATGGCTTCCTACCAATACACTGCAAATCCATGGTAGTAGAGACCGACTGAACACAATCATGGCTACTAGATACAAATGTAGATCCAAGATGAGATGATAACAAAACCACGACCAGTACAAAGTGGATCCATGTATCATGGCTCAAACAAAATCTATCACAACCTAAATGAGGTATCAATAAACCTAGGGTATTCAAGCCAAACCCGAAACGATACGAATATAACCATGTGAGTACAATGTCTTAACGTCAAACATGGTAGAAACCACTTGATTACCATTCATTAATGTAAATTGTTAACAAGTGCGAGGAAAATCACCTTTGATGTCAATGATTCCCAAGGTATCTCAGTACATCCTCCCAAGTGTGAATAAAGGACTTGGAGTCGAACACTCAATAGAATCTTCCAGTCAGAGTTCATTAATGAAAACCTACTGCTGAAAGCAAGGAAACATGCCATTGAGGCATGCGGGATTCAAGGTACTTGATTTGGTCTCTAAGTCTAATTCCTAGATGAGATGTTGAAGTCGAAAGGAATATACTCATTGAAAGAGGGCCATGATGTACCCCCCATCATCAACACAAAATGTGGTCACAGATGTTTTAGAGAAAACTGGACAACATAGTGATATACAAGACTGACTTAGAGATGACCAAAATGATATAAGGTAAGCTGATTGTAGATAGTGAAGACCAAATTTCTCTTGAACATGGGCATGAAATGACTTGGAAGTATTCACTTTGACGAGACTGATACGTTACTATCCCCCAATGCAACTGATGGTGGGAGCATTCTTGGACAACTCAAACGAGCAAGAAGACTCAACAGATCAATTGTTATTGAATACAAATGAATTACCCAAGTGTTGAATGCATATGTAGACGAGTTCCATATTCAAGACTGACTACGTATTGCCATAAATACAGTGAAACACAAACTCTTCCCTTAATTTCCCCATCATGAAGGATGCATACGTCTTTTCATTTTTACGAGTTCAAAGAGGGTAACACACACTCATCGTAGCTCATCAAGTGATGAGTCCATTCTCATATGTTTTATGAACCTAAGAAATGATGGGTTCATTCCTAGAAAGGGTCCTTTGTTGTTTAATTTTGTGAGTCCGATGAAAGTAAACTCATTTGTCGTTTCATAGTTAGAGAGTCTGAAATGACTAAGAAGACTACATAATGGAATTTTTCATAAATTTAGTCCACGTGGCCTGAAAAAGTATAAACTAACACCCAAGAGAACTCTTCTAGTCATGATTGGCTGGAGTATATTTTTTTCGTAAGTAGTGCCCCCTGGTCTGAAAAAGAGGTAAACTATCACCAGGAAGACGACTCTTCAAGTCCTTTTACGAGCGTGAAGAATACAAGTTCACTCGGCAATATTTTCACATTTTAAGATTCCGAAAAGAGCTTAAAGAGGATGCTATTAGGGTTATTTTTCCATAATCCAATTTTAACAAGTTTGAAAAATAGTAAAAGTACACTCGATACCTCTTCACTGAGTTTTTAACGAGCGTGCCGAAGGCATAAAAGGCACTTAGAACCTTTTTCATGTTTGAATCCAGAGCATTTAAAAGCGATAAAGTAAGTTCAACACCATGTTACTGCTTTTAATGAGATCGAAGATCAGTTGAAAGAATGCTCAAGGTATCTAATTCATTTTTTAACAAGATTGACGCAGAATAGGAACTATGCTCAAAGGGTCATTTCATGGTTTAACGAGCACAAAAATGAAAAGAAAGTATGCTCAAAATGATTCCCATTGACTGGTGATTTCCCAACATGATGTCCAGTGGTTGGAACTTGTCCCTAGTATAAATGTCAAGTAGTTTAAATCCAATATAAAGAGGTAGGGTACATGCCCCCCAAGTTTCATTTCGTCTACTTACTCTTTTCTAACTAAATTTGAAGTTAATTCTAAGAAAAGGTTCACTATAAATAGAGGAAGAAAGAGGATCAAGTGTTACAAGAAGATGAAATGAAGGTTTAAATATTGAGTCTTGACACAATGAAAGAATTGCTTTCATTTTTTAACGAGATTGACATGAAAAGGGAACTCTGCTTAAGGTGACCTACTTCATTTTTACACAAGCTTGAAACAGAAAATAACTATGCTTGAGGGGAGCTGTTTCATTTTTACACAAGCTTGAAACAAAAAATAACTATGCTTGAGGACATTCATTTCATTTTTTAATGAGCTTGACACAGAATGGGAACTATGCTCACCAGTATTCTTTTTCATTTTTTAACGAGCTTGACATAGAATATGAACTATGATCACGAGCATCTGTTTCATTTTTTAATGAGCTTGAAACAGAATGGGAACTATGCTCACATGCATCTGTTTCATTTTTTAATGAGCTTGACACAGAATGGGAGCTATGCTCACTGACATTTCTTGGCCAACCTGATGTCTAGATGTTGGTAGGTTGCCCCCTTACATAAGAAGCTAGGGAATTAACTCCAGTATGATGTCTAGAGACTGGAGACATGCCCCCAAAGCTTCCTCATGAAGAGAAGAAGCTAATAATTTCAAACGACTGAACTTCGCCATGGTTTCCGGAGTCGAGAGACACGATAGGTGAAGGGGAAGGAACCACAAGAACATTCGAGACATTCAAGGAAGTCTGATGACTAGGAGTCATACGATGATCATGTTTAACAAAGGAAATTTGATCAATGATCATAATCTTCCCATCATGGGGAAAATACATCACTCGAAAAAGTGTGGACACTACAACTTTCATGGCGTATCACGTCATTAGAGGAAAATTGGGGTCTAAAATGGGCCTTATAAGAAAATGAGCCAACAATAAATTATTGTGTGTTGGAATTCAAGAAACAATAGAATTTGAATAAAATGTGTCAACCATAATGGTTGAATTGATATATTTGCCATAAAAAACTAATTTTTTTGTTCGTATATTCAACATATCTCGCTATGTTTTTATTTAAATTTTGAGCAGGAGGGATCATTGGATGCGTAATGGATGCGGAATTTAACTATGCATCCAACGAGTACTCACATGGAATACTTTTGATGGTTCTAACTACCCCAAAAACATGAAATACCTAGAAAAACGTGATGATGATGTCCGTCAAAAGTATTTCATGTTTTTGGGGTAGTGAGGTCCATCAAAAGTATGCCATGTGGGTACTCGTTGGATGCATAATTATATTCTGCATCCAACAAGCCACTCGTGCTCAAAATTTGAGTAAAAACACTGGAAGATATGTTGGAAATACGAACAAAAAAAGTAGTTTTTTCTTTCTTCCTCCAAAATTAAGAAATATTATTTTATTATTATCCTTAGGAGGTCCATTTTAGAGCTCAAATTTCCTCTAATGTCCAATGAGTATATTGAAATATAAGGGACCTTGGATTGCCATAACATCAATGTAGGCGGTTTTCCCTCCTAAGATGATAGACAAATGAATAAGGATCCCTAAATGTGTAGTAGGTCTTCAATTAAAAGCCTATATCTGATCGGTGGTTGGCACAAGTTGGGGAGAACCTATGGCTTACCAAGCAGTTGAGGATAGAATACTGACAGAATCCCCTTCATCGACAATAGTGTGAAGTATGCTCTTAGTAGTAACTAGCACATATATCTGGAAAGGAACACTTAAATGAAGACGAGATTATATTATATTACTTCAGTCAAAGGAAATAAGCTGATTACTTGGAGAGGGTTTTGTTGAAAGAGACAAAATTTCCTCTTGCATAGAATAATTCAAACTGACTATGAAAACTTTAGCGGGTTTCAGTTCACCTTCAATTGGAATAGAGGGAGAATACAAAGATTGTGTCGACGTGACTACTTCAATCTTAACACTCTCAAATGAAGGAGTGGGGTCGAGTGGATATGACGTCGACTCGACCACATTAATTTCACTCTCCAAAGGAAGAGTGGGACAAACTATCTGTTCTTCACTCTCTAAAGATAGAGTGTGATCAACCGAGGATTAAACTGGATTGACCACTTGGTCAAACAATAGGAGGTCAAGGGACAACTTACAATAACCTGTTGGAAGTCATTGTTGAGGAACACTAATAGCTTGCAACAAATTTGAAGCTTCATCCATGAGAGGACAGAGGTAATTAAGGTGCATGTCCTTACATAGCAAGCAAGGATATCGGACCTTTCCTTTTCGAGTCTTAACCATATAGTCACTGGTTGTCGGGGTATCATCAATATGATGACCAGAGGTTGATGACATGGGGTGTTGGGAAGCCTTAGAAAACACTTCAAAAACCTGGGACAGACCTTGAAAATATTTAAGAATATGGTCACCCTTGCAAAGTCTACAAACACTACAACAAATCCTGGAATTAGCATCCCATTTAGCATCCATTTTTAGTTTAATTTTTTTTTTACATTGAGTGGTGAAACTAGATGCTAAATGGGATGCGTAATGGACAAAAATTAAAGTGTCTGAAAAAACATCTTTTTTTGCTTTCTAGATAGCATCCTTTATTACCTTCAAAATAGCATCTATTTTTTTGCTTCCAGAATAGCGTCCAAGTTTGCTTCCTAAACAACATCGACGTTTGCTACTAAATAACGTCATATTTTGCTTCCTAGCGAGTGCCCACTTTTGCTTCTTTAATGACATCCCTATTAGCGCCATATTTGCATTCTTAATAGCACCATGTTAGCATCCAAATTAGCATGCAATATTGCATCCATTTTTTCTACTACTTTAGCATCCCATTTTGCACCATGTTTTGCTTCCAAATTTGACCAATTTTTGCATCGTTTTTTGCTACCAAAATAGCGCCAAATATTTCTTCTATTGTTGCATGATATTTTTCTTCTTATGTAGTGCCATGTTTTGCATCAAAGTAACATCTTATTTTTCTACCATATCAACGCCATGTTTGGCTTCATCATTAGTGCCACGTGTTGCATCATTTTTAATGCCTTGTTTTGCGTCTTATTTTTCTACCTATCAACGTCATGTTTGGATTCATCATTAGCACCATGTGTTGCATCATTTTTAATGTGTAGTTTCACGTCTTATTTTTCTACCATATCAACGCCATGTTTGGCTTCATCATTAGCGCCATGTGTTGCATTTTTTTTAATGCCTAGTTTCACATCTCTCATTTTTTTGTCACTAATTTAGTTGTTTTTAGTAATTTTATATATGAATTTTGGTCATTTTGTTTGGCCACTTATCTCTCATTGTTTGGGCACTTATCTCTTATTTTTTGGTTACTAATTTAGTTTTTTTTAACCGATATTATAATATCATTAGGGCACGGAGGAATTGAACCACCAACCTCTTGCTTGTAAGGTAGGTTCTCTTCCATTGAGCTAGCACCCTTTAAGAACTTTGGAACCTAACTTACAGAGTCCTCTATAATGGTAAAAAGATAAATACACAACTTTGAGTATCTAATGGTTTGAAAAAGATGATAGATTTTATAATTTCACAATATATGATCAAGCAGGTTATGAAATCCATAAACCTTTTCTAGGAATTTTGAACAAAACTCAAGAAATTGGCTTAATAGGATTGCAAAAATAACTATTCCCTAGCAATCGTACGTGTACCACTATATGAGACCTATCAACAACAATTATCTTAGTGGTGGATGCCAAGGATATAGGAGATAAGCATGGTCATCCTAGAGCCATGTATAAGTGTAGCAATAAGGAGAATCAAAACAGAATGGCCAACCCAATAGTTGGTGCTTCACATGGAACCTATCCACCATGGGATGAGAAAAGTTACTTCTTCCATCAAGCTAATGAGTATCCACAAGGACAAATGGTTAGGATATATTGTGATTCCAATTCATAATTTTTATTCACTTCCCAAGGCGATGTTGCAGTGCTTGCACTGGGAGATCTACATGATCGCCAACACCATTGGGTATAAGCATATTCATGAGGCCATAGAGTATAGAATGAGGTTTTATTTTTATCGCTTTCTTTGGAAAAAACAGGCATAATTTGAAACACTAGAAGAAGGAATAGAATCAGATATACTTAACAAACTACAATAATGACAAGGCATAGGACTATACTCTATAGTCATTGTGCAGATGTTGGAAATGGGTATATCTGCCTAAGGACTATGACCAACATCCATTTAAATATGAATGCAAAACCTTCCATGTTAGAGGAATACTCGATGGCAGTGAGCTTATTGTTTCTAACATAAAGAAACAAAGAATCCAGAAATGGAAGCTCCAGGGGGATGCACATAACATTAGAGCACAAAATCAACACCCTAAAGAAGTTCCATTTAGATTTTGCATTGTAAACAAGAAAAAAATCATAATATAGAAAAAATTGATTGTGATCATAAAATAGGTAATATTTCACTTACTTATATCACAATGTGATTACTCTATTGGTTAGTTTTCCATTTTGGTCACTACAGAAAGATCTTATCAGAAAAAATCCATAATCTTTGGAATCCCATTATTATCAATTGGCAGATAATATCATATTTAAAGCATAAAATGCCATGTTCAAACACTTGTTTCAATAATCATATCTCACAATGAAAGAAAGACAAGAGAAAAGATTCATAAAATCAAGAAATTACCTTTGATGGCCCAATGCAAAACTTGGATGATATGACATTGCACACATTTCTTTACCAACACAACTTGCATCATACAACAAAATGTAGTGTTTAGATATTAAGAACCAGAGAAGTGTTACATTATTGAAGACTGAACACGAATTCCCTTCAAATTTTTTAATTATTCTTAGTTACTGAGTAAGTTACTATGGATTTTATATTGAGGGGAGTTAAAAAAATTGTATTTTGTGTTAAGACGAGGTGCTAGAATAAGTGATGCTCAATAATATATTAGGATCCCCGATATACTATGTATTAATGTGTAATCAATATCATGAGTGTTAGTGACCAATCAAGTTAATGAATAACATTTAGAATTGGTAGTTAGGGATGGTCATGTAGAGTAAGTAATTAAACCACAGTGAAAAGATGCTAGGAGATTGTATCAATTAACTCAATTAATATGTATTTCTACATCTCTTCTCTTTCATGAGTGTTCGATGTTAAAGTCCAACTTTCACAGCACTAAATAGCCTCAAGGAGTAAACAATGAAGGTTAAAGATACCCTTCTTTTGAATATTAGTTTATATTCTAGAATGTTAGTGGACCTTCTAACCCTCGCAAAAAGATAGATTATGTTTGCATACTTCCATCCATACAATCACTTCCAAAGTTGTTTGTTTTGTATATGAAATGGGATTGATCACAAAATTAGGACATAAAATAAGTATATAAATTTATTATCATCCTAACAACATAATAAAGGAGAATAAACTAAAAACAAAATTGAAAGAATGGTTCATGAAGCAATGCTACATGAATACCATAATCAACCTAAATCATCATCTCACAAACCTCTCATTAAGGAATTTAGAGAAATTTGAGGTCTTGGTCTCATCTAAAGCAACGAGAAATGGAAAGGAATAAAATTTGTCTTCTATATCAGAAGGTTGTGCTAGGAGAAATACAAACAACAAACCATTAAGAATAATGGTCAAGTCATCTCTAAATCCTAAAATTAACTCAATATGGAATGCTTACATAATGTTCATGGCAATGTTCTGAGTATGTGTTTTCCTACAAAATATCATCCATCATTATGACTTGTTAAACAATGAAAATGTGTATTAGATGGAAAGAAAAATGCATATGACACAACAACGTGGGCCAAAATACATACATGGAAAAACCTATTTAATTGATAAAACTAAATCCAGTGTTGCATCCATAGTATTAATCTAATATTGATATGGGAATTTGACTGATTTTATTGGAACAAATCTAAAGTGGTTTAATCCTTATTTCTATCCACCATACTCTATTTACTACCACAGTGGGAAGTATTTTTTAAAATTTCCATATTCAGTGGGAATTCTTTTGCAAAATACCCATATTCATGGCAACCCATACATTTAAATGGAATATGATCATAATTTAACTTCTGAAGATGGGACTTGTTAGCTACCTACAACAAAATTACTTGTAGAATCCCTTAAACTAAAATACAAGAACTAGCATACATACTAGCATTAGTATCGGCTCTATGAAAAAAATTCCCTACAGAGTTTGTAGTTGCCTCCAAGGTTTTGGGGTTGCATTTACAGCTGTATGGGGAACACTCACTAAGCAATGGTTATGGGTTCAAATGCAAAAAAAACACTTGATCTAAAATCTCACATGATTCCCTATAAAGTGTTCTTTTCTTTCACAATGGAAGAGATCCAATGCTAAAATATGATGCAATTCAACTGAAGCAGGGGTCACAACATATGCTTGCAACAAAATGCAATCAAACCCTACAGAAGAAAAGGGATTTTGAGGAATTCGTGGATTATTCAGCAGATTCGACAGATCCACTTGAAGGCTTGGGAACAAACTATCTTGCACAGTCATGGTAGGTTTACAACCAGAAGCTTACTTTGGTAAGTATTTCTCCCCTTCACAATACTTGGATCCTCCATCTAAGGACTAAAAGTATCGTGAGCTAGAAGAAGGTGTGCCAATTATCAATAAAAATCCCACAAATAGCCTAGAATTCCTAAGAAAATTGAGAACCCCTGTCTTTATCTCCTTGTCTTCGATTATGTTTGAATATTTGCAGACATTTGTAGTAAGCTAGAACATTAGTTAATTTATGTTATTTACAATATTCATCTAATTCCTTTGTATTTCTTAATAGAATTTATGTTACATTGCTTCATATGTTTCATTTCCATAATTTACTTGATGATGTTCAGTAATTGAAACATGTTTATTGGAATCTTTAATATTGCTAAAGGTTGTAAGGGTTGAACAATCTAGTAGAAACCTTAGGATCCTAGTTCATCAAACATTCTCCTAGCTCTTCACCCAATTAGAACGATCCTAGACCTCGGTATGCCCTTGCACACTGTAAAAAAAGATCAAATTTGAAGGGTGGGTTTTACTTTTAATTGGAAGGGTATATATTCATTCAGCTTTTCAAAGACGAAAAACAATATAAATAGTTACGTTTCAATTGACAAATATAAATTAACTAAACCTTTTTTTTAAATACTTGTAAAAATTTTAAACAACCAATTTTTATAACATATTATTTTTATTATTTATAAATTTTAAAATAAATTCTACTACAATTTTTTAAATTTTTTAATAAAACATTGTTGAATTGGGAAGATTGGTTAATGTATGTAATTGGGCAAAAAGTCATACCTATTTTTAATACAATGCATGCCATATATTGCAGGTCAAATTAATTGATTGAATGGCAAGCACCAAGACAATATTGCATCACTCACAAGGCTAAGGACATGATATAGTATTTTGTTTCTTAAAGAATGGTTAATTCACACCATTCATTCAGTAATAAATGGATTAAATTCATGACAGAAAATGCATCCTCATTGTGATAGTTGAGAGGTAAGCCCTATCGAATTCATTGTAGTTCATGTTTAATATGAAAATGTCTCATTTGTGTCAATATAGTTTATTATATAAAAATAAAAAACTATATAGAATTGAATATAGTTCACATCTCATATTGTCCTATAAAAAAGAACCTAACTCTGACAAAAAAAAAAACAATTAAGAAAATGATATAAGTATCAATAACAATTAAAAAATATTATTATCATCTACAGTTTTATATGGTAGCAAATATTCATAATGATATCTGAATACCAATAGAAAAAAAACCTATAAATAATGAAAACCGTTATAGTGAAGCGATATAAAAATAACTAGAACTGAATGTAAATTATAGAATAATAAATAACAATACAAATAGTAAAATGAGAGCATTACACAAGAAAAGCTATTCAAGATACTGATAACAAAGGTTGCTTTTACATTTTGTGAGATGCAAGATCACAATGCATACAAACTGTAAGCTATGATTGCATAGAGTCTTTCAAAAAAACGAGAATGCATAGGACAAAAGAGCCTTTATGGATGCATCACATTGTTGCAAACAACTTCAATCTATTTCCCTAACAATTTAAAAATGAACAGAAAGTGGGTGTGAAATTCAAATTAGAAGTTTAGAGAGGGAAACAATGAACAGAAAGTGGATGTGAAATTCAAATTGGAAGTGCAGAGAGAGAAACGATCCAGATAAAAAGCTCAGAAAACATTAAGAAAAAGAGCACAAATTATGAACAAATTATGAACAAAGAGCACAAAATCAGTCGATATTCCAGCCTTTAGAACCTGTGATCCTTTATTACAATTTATTGTTGATGTGGTATATAAATCTTTCTGCTTTATAAATACCGATAACTTGTACATTGTTTCTAATATTTTTCAAACACCCACATCTCTACATCTCTAGGGAGCTGTCTAAAGAGGGGATGATTTGATTTTCACGCTAACTTTTTGCCGGAATCGAGTGAATTTAAACTTTTAAATGTTCTATTGTTTGTTGGGTGATTTAATATTAGAAATGAAATTAGGTGACATGAAAACCCAAACACCCACACTCTGAGTATTTTTAGAAGTTTTAAAAATTCGGTGAAAATTTATGGTAAAAAACTAGTAAAAACCAGCCGGAACAGAGGTCAAAAAGTCCCCTGTTTAGACAACTCGCATCAAGTCTGGATAGCTTACATGAATAAGAAATATTCATGGGAATTATCAAATCTCAAATTTTCACACGTTTTGATTTCTGAGCTACAATCCACATCAAAAGCTTATTCATGGGAATTATCAAAGCTCAAATTTTCACACATTCTGACTTCTGATCTACGATCCACACCAAAATCAATCTCGTGGCTGTGAATATTACAAATTCACGTGTGAGGTGATATGAACCTAATGGAAAGTGACAGGTGTGAATCAATGATTTCTCATGGCTGAAGGTACGATTATCATGAATGGTGATTGATACGTAAATGGATAGACGTCCTTGCACAGCCTCATCCACTCTCAAATTTATATTGACTGACAATTTCAAATGTTTCCCTTTGCGTGAAAGGTTATATAAATTATTCCTTTTTCAAGTGGATGGGGAAAAATAAGATTTTAAATTTTTTAAAGGGTAATTTCAATTTTATACTAAACTAGAGCTATATATTTTGCATTTTAAGCTAAGAAGTAATACTGGTGATTATTAGAGAGAAACTATATTAAAGGATCTAGTTTAGTAACAGCATGACCTGTTCTTCCCTTTGTCTAGTCACCGGTTGGAGTTTGAGATCCAGCAACTGTGAGGGTTTGAGATTGACAATCCATATATTGACTTGACTGAGAAACAACAACCGTCGATTCACTACCGCATCACTATATGATCCATTCAACATCCACTCAATGCTTTAACTAGCATTACATCAAACATATACACTAAACATTAAATAGCGTACTTCAGTACAAATGCTTTTTAGATAGAAGGGCGAGCGGTTGAGAAAACACATTAGTCAATTAGTAAGTATGCGGGCATTACACAATTATGAAAGGGAGTACACCAGATAGGTCGAGGGAAAAATAAGATATAAATTTTTTTAAAGAGTAATTTCAATTTTATACTTATGAGATGGGCTAGAACCCTCTGGAAGGGCTGGGATGGGTTCAATTTGAATGCTTGATTCCCAAATCCTATAAATAAGGTTGGTGGTTGGGGCAGTAAATTATTACTATGTACTTCACTCAAGTTTTGGAGGACATTTTTATCATCCCAAACCCTGTAAACAAGGATAGTAAATTATTATTGTGTGTAGGGCACTACGTTTTTTTTTTTTCCAAGAAAAAAAAGCGTAATTTTATTCATCTTTCGAGATCAAAATTACATTCAGTATATTCACTTCTAGGTGAATTCCAGATTCCAAAAAATGGATCCAAGATTTAGACTGCCAAGTCTTCTGTAAAAAAAAAAACAAAAAAACAAACACATATGCTTTTGAAACAAGTAGTAGATCATTACACATTCAGCCGATTTTAAACAGCCAACAAAAACCATAATATTCTGAAACCACATCAGAGTCTGTCAACAAGCAACTGACAGTAATAAGATGAAAGAGCACTGATTCCTTTGATACACAGCCATCATACCATAAACCAAGTATGATCCCACTGTGAAATCCAAAAAAGCCAATCGAGAACAGACTGATCGCATCTATCATATATAACCAGTAGATCATTAAACAATCAGCCAAATAAACCATAAATTTTGACCACAGTCAGAGTCTGTCAACGAGGAACAACTGACAAAAGTATCATGAAAGAGCACTGAAATACACAGCCAACATACCATAAAAGTATGATCCCACTGTGAAATCCAAAAAAAAAAACCAATCGAGAACAGAACTGATCGCATCTATCAAATATAACCCACATCCAACAGACATATCGAGCAACACAGCCTGCAGACAATGGTATGAACCAACTGTGAAATCCTAAGCTGCCAACGAGATCAGCAAATGTTTCAGCTATATACAGAGATCAAGGAAATCAACCCGCGACAATAAAACAGCCAATATTAAACCATAAAAAAGAAACAGTCTTCTCAAATGGAATCATTGAAAACCTGTGATATCATCTCAAATGATATCAATGAAAGGCCTGTGATAATATGTCTGGACAGTGCCTGCATTAGATTCTTTCACCAACCAAGTGCCCATTTCCAACCTGAGCCCTTCCTTGGAAGCTTTGTCCGCTTCCTGGTTATTTTCCCTGAAAACATGTCGGCACGAAAAAGAGACAAATCGAAGGAGGAGCTGTCGAATGGCATATAAAATATGAGCTAATCTCAAATGCCTACACTCTTGTGTATGATTGATCCAGTTTATAACATTCAAAGAGTCCCCAAAAAAATTAAGTGCAGAGCACCCTGTCTCCAAAGCAAACATCAGCAGCAATTTAATACTCATTAATTCGGCAAAATTATTTGTCCCTCCCCCAAGCCCCAAAGACATAACAAATAAGTGAGAGTCAGTTAAGAACAGAACTGCAGCACCGCCACACAAATTGTTTTGGGCTGCCCCATCAAAGAAAGCCCACGGAAGAGAGCTATCTATATCCAATGCTAAAATCCTTCGATCTCTACCAGCCCTGAAATGTTCTGGAAACGAATGAAATAAACCCACTGACAGAGTACCAGTAATAGCCGGAGTGCAAGAGGCATCTTTGAAAATAGCCTGATTACGAGCCAGCCAAACCCCCCAAAGGACCAGTAAAGGTAATTTACACTGTTTCAGATTTGATCTCCTCCACCAAGAAAGCCATGCTTCCCCAACAGTTTCCCCTTCCCATTGACAATTAAAACCAACCAAAAAGGAAACTTCCTTCCAGACATCAAGAATGTAGGAACAAGTAAGGAATAAGTGCATATTAGTTTCCAGCTCCCTTTTACATAAAACACACCAACTCGGACCCCGAAAAGAGCGTCTCTGAAGAACGTCCCAAGTTGGAACCTTATTATATAAAACACACCACATAAAAATCTTAGTTTTGGCTGGGCATTTAAGCCTCCACAGAGGTTTCCACCACCAGACTACATCCCTTTGAGCCAACCCTATACAAAGAGCTAAATACCCTGCCTTTGGACAGTAAACACCCCCCGGATCAACCTCCCATACCAATGTATCTTCTTGAACCGAAAGGATAATATTATCCCGCACCAGTTCCCGAATATATTGATCCAAAATAGCAGTCTCCCTAGCCCCCAGACCAAAGGAACCAGGCCTTTTCCAAATTTGATTCCACGGTTCATTGAGCCTTGGGACAGCTAAATGATTAAGCATGACAACCCCTTGAAGACCTAACAGCTCAATAACATCAGGAGGAAGAAGGTGTTGTTGAAAACTACCCATCCATGGGTCCCTACCAATCAAAACACTTTCCCCGTTACCCACATCCCACACCAAGTTGTTTTCAATCAAATCAAAAGAGTTAACAATTGCTTTCCAAATCACCGAGCCTCCAACATGAGACTTCCTGGGATTCCTAATCCAATCCAGCAGACTCTGTCCATAAATATACTTCTGTTTAATAACCCGGGTCCACAGGCTGGAAGATTTCAACAATCTCCACCCACCCTTTGCAACCAAAGCTTTTGAAAACAGAAAAATATCCTTAAGACCCCATCCTCCATATCCTTTTGGAACAGCAATCCTTTTCCAATTCACCCAAGGGGTAGTCTGATCTTCTTTATGTCCACTCCAGATAAATCTAAAACAAATCCTCCTAATCCTTTCAAGGGTCCCTTTCGGTATCCAGGATAAATACATCCAATACACCGGAATAGCCTCCAAAACAGCTTTGACTAAAACTAATCTACCAGCTCTAGAAAGCCACTTGTGACTCCAAACCATCAAGCGTTTCTCAACCTTTCTAATCAACCAAAACCAGTCCTGTTTCCGATAATTGTTTGCTTTTAATGAGAAACCAAGATATTTAAGTCCTGCCTCCAAACCTGCTGTAGCAAAAGGAAAAAACCTCAAAAGTTCAGCCTCCTCTTCAGGTCTTAACATATGAGTAGTCAAAGAAGATTTACCAGCATTTATCTCCATTCCAGTGGCCTTTGAGAAAAGGTCCAAAATCTCCATAAGAACCTTAGAATCTCCTTTATTACCAGAGCAAAAAATCAGTACATCATCCACAAAGAGTAGATGTGTAATGTTTAAATTTGGAGCTATCTGAATCCCAGTGAAATTACCATCCGCTCGAGCTCCTCTTAAAGACCCGCTTAAGCCTTTAGCAACCCAAAGAAAGAGGAGCGGAGACAAAGGGCATCCTTGTCTCAGCCCTCTCTTTGCATGAAAAAAGGATGAAGCCGCTCCATTGATCAAAACAGAGAAAGAAACAATGGTTATACAAGACATAATCCATCTTATAAAATTGATGCCAAAACCAAGATGTGTAAGAAGCAAACGCAAATAAATCCAACTGACTCTGTCATAGGCCTTAGAAAGATCAATTTTAAGAATAGCCCCCTTCAGCCTTCTAGCTTTGAGACTATGAAGTCCTTCCTGAGCCACCCCTATAGCCTCATGGATCTGCCGACCTTCCAAAAAACCGAACTGTTCTGCAGAAATATGTTCTGAAAGAATAGCCTTCAATCTTACCGCTATGACTTTTGAGATAATCTTGTACACACAATTGCACAAAGAGATAGGCCTGAAGTCAGATAGAGTTCTGGCATTGTCGGACTTTGGGATGAGAGCTATGAAAGTTGTATTGAAACTCGCCGGAATCCATCCAGATGACCTAGAGTCTTCTATCACCTGCAACAAATCCAATCCCAAAATATCAAATAGCGCCAGAAAGAAATCAATAGTCCAGCCATCTGGCCCTGGACTTTTATCTTTCTGAAAACTTCCCATAACCATCGTAAGTTCTTCTTCCGACACTGCCTTCATAAGATCCCCATTTCCCTCCTCATCCACGAAACGAGGGAACATCTGAGCTATTTTAATAACCTCAGCAATTGAGGCCTGAGCTGGTGCTTTGAACAATTGTTGAAAATGATTCACCCCACATCTGGCCTTTTCATCAAAAGAGACATATGAAGAACCCTCATCATCCTGCAGACTCCAAATAGTATTTGCCACCTTCCTACCTCTGGCAAAGGCATGAAATTTTTTTGTGTTATCATCTCCACTCGCCAACCAAATCGCACGGCTTTTAAGTCTCCATGCTTCCTCTTTTTCCAACAAAAGAGCAATGTGCCTACCCTCCAACCTAGACAAGATCTCTTTAGACTCATTAGTTAAAAACCCACCTCCATCTCCTTCATACAACAGTAGAAGAGCTGCTTCAATCATCTTCAGCTCGGCCTCATCTCTTTTTCTCTTCGCTACAGCCCACTCCTTTATAAACACCTTAAGGCATTTAATGTTGTCTGCAAACTGTAATGCAGTCGACCTATCATTATCCCTCCCAATAGGATGCCAATGAGAAATAAAAATATTTTTGAATGATTCTTCCTGAAGCCAACATTTATTGAATTTTAAAGGACTTGGAGGATTGTTGGGCCCCTTTTTTACTTCACAAAAGATAGGGAAGTGGTCAGAGTGGCCCCCACTACCCACCCATTGTCTAACCAAGAAAAAACTGTCCACCAATTGCTCTGCTACCAAAAATCGATCAATTCTTTTAGCCACCCTAGCATCCCCACAACGCTTATTTTGCCAAGTCGGTTTTAATTTTACAGGCTCAATATCCAGCAGTCCCTGCTCCATCAAGTTTTGCACAAAAAACCTCGCCAAGGAGTCAACCTGGGCATGAGGACCCCAAACCTCATTATGCCCCAGTGAGAAATTTAAATCACCTCCCATCACTACCGAATCACCATTAACCATCGGATTATGTAGCAATGAATCCCAAAAAGGAGCTCTGTTAATATAAGGACCATAGACATTAATCACTGAAAGAGAAATCCCCAATTCTTCAGAAAAAACTTCAACACCCAGCACGGCCTCTGAACCCCAAGAGTTAATCATATTCACACAATTAGTTTTCCAACCCACCGCCAGTCCCCCAGATCTACCTTTTGCATCCAAAGTCACAAATGACCACCCAGGAAGCCAGCTTTCCAACTTCCCCTGAACCACCACACCTACACCTAAAGTCTCTTGTAGCAATAACACATCAGGATGCTCAAGAGTAAGCACCCTCATGAGGGCTGTTTTCTTTCCAGGCCCAGCCAGCCCCCTGCAGTTGAAAGACATAAACTTCATAATCGACCTTTCTTCAAGGCCAGCTCCGCTGTAAGGGCCTGTTCAATCGAAATTTGTGTACCTTCCATCAGATCCTCCTTGGCTCTGGACTGGGCCTTGGATAGATTAGTCTTCCGACCTCTACCTTTTCTCACAGATGAGGAACGCTTACCCAACCCCGGAACCGGTTTGTGGCAGGATCTTAAAAAGTACCCCAACTCCATAGAATCGGGAGGGGAAGGACAGGACTCCTCAGAACAAATAATGTAGGGCAGTACGTTATTACTATGTTTACTCAAATTTAAAATGCATAATTAATATAATATATGTAATATAATATACATGATAGATAGTTTGAATATAAATCTCCTACAAACGATGTTCATAAGCCATTATGCATTGTGCACTATGGAATTTGAAATAAAATTTAAATTAATAAAAAAATATAAACCTAACATCAACCACTCATAACTTATAAATTTTACACAGAAGATAATGAAAAATAAATTCCCTTAGAATCTTTACTAATTCAAATTCCAAAAAATAATGTTACCTGGAGCGCCACTCTCCTGTGTTCAGCCATCTTCCTGTCAATAGAGTTGGATTGGGTCGAGCAAGCTTGGTGGAGGGTGGGATTTCCAGGGGATGTATTTACTTTGTTCAACAAATTGGGAAATATTTAATAGGTGGGCACCCTGATTGAAACCTAAAAATGAACCCTTTAAAAGAAGCTCAAAAGACAGGTTTAAAAAAAGCAGCCTCCAATAAGGAAAATTGATTGGGCGCAGCCTCCAATAAGGAAAATTGATTGGGCTTCTCTTCTGCTCCATTTTCAAGTTTCTAAGCAATGGTTCGGGCGTTCGATCTAAACCCTCCACAGGGTTTAGTAGTTGGGGCATCCCTTTTACTTTTGTCTACTCGACTTTCCCTTGCTTCAGTTCTTCCTTATACATGCTTCCTCGATTCACTCTGGCCGGATTGAATCCTATTTCCTCCAGCTCACTGATACTAAAGGGGTGCCACAACTTAAACCAGAGACGTGGGCCTTATTTGGCCCGTAGATATGGAGTTGTGTCTCCCTGATTGAAAGGCGTTCTATAGCTGGATAGGATGGATGGGATTGAGTTGTTGGTCCTGGATCAACTGGTTGGGAAATCACACGTAGTGCTTGCTGGTTGGTTGGAAAAACCTAAAATGGACTCCTTAGCGCTCATGCTTGAGAACTGAAACCCTATCCAAAACCCTATGTATCTTAAAATATATTTTAAGAAAAATGTTAAGAAAAAGCATTTATTGTGTGGGTTGGGAAGGATCCATAAATAAATTGAGCGGAACCCTATGCGTCTTAAAATATATTTTAAGAAAAATGTTAAAAAAAAAGAAATTATTGTGTAGTTTGGGAAGGATCCATAAATAAATTGAGCGGAAACCTATGCGTCTTAAAATATATTTTAAGAAATATGTTAAAAAAAAGCAATTATTGTGTGGCTTGGGAAGGATCCATAAATAAATTGAGCCATGTGGTTTTGGAAATATACGCTAGAAAATTATTAGCATGGAAGGAAGCATAAGGATGCTTCAAATTAGAGTTTTTGCTTCATGTTTATAGGTTGTAAAAATAAAGTGATTGGTCATTTTTCTTTTCAATAAATATTATTCAAATGGTTTAAGGTTTTACTTATATAGTTTAAGGTTTTTGTATTATTTTTTAAATTATATTAATATAAATTCATTTTAAATTAAAATTTATTAAGCATTATTTATAATATTTTTATTATAAATCAACATTATTTTTTTAAAAGAAAAGTAGCCATGTGTCTATAGTCCAATATGGAGGAGATATTGTCACATAATGTAACATAAAGCAAAGAGTAACCTTATGTTACATTACAAAAAGTAAAAAAGTAATTAAAAAATACATGTCACCTCATAAAATAAAAAATAAACCCAAATAAGTAATTAAAAAATCCATGTTAAAACCTCATTTACCAAGCGCCAAAGAGATCAAAATTCTTAAGGTGTAAATTTTTTAAACATGTAAAAAAATTAAGATAAAAATAAAATTACACCTATTCCTCTTGGTGCTTGGTAAAGCCAGGTTTTATATGGATTGATGCAGGTAATTACTTGTTATTTTTTATAAGTTATGTGTCGAAGGTTGTCACATACCCCAATTTTGTAAAATTATGTAAATTGTTTTATTATATTTCTCAGACATTATGTTAAACTTAATCCTAAGTAGGGATTGATGACACATCAGAGTCAATAGTAATGGAGTGTAATTCAAAATATTTTATTATTAATAAATAAATTATGGAGACAATAGCATGGGGGAGCTGTTAAAAGAGGTTACTGGTCAAACTGGTGGGATGGAACTAGGTGGAAAGGCAAAAGACAAGTGGAAGCATCCTCAAACACTTCCTAAGTTGCAGGTGGCAACTTCCCTATATTTGGGGTCATGATTCCCCAAGAAAGTGGAATCAGAGTAGGTGGCTCATTAAATGACAGTTAACCCAACAAAGACCTAGGCAATCTTTTAAAAAGAACTCAATGAAGAGAGCTGAGGCTGCTCAGTTATTTTCCAGAGAGAATTCATTCAGGTGAATGTTATTCAAGAAATCCATTGAGGAAGAGGGAAATACGATAAGGAAGTTGTTTTAGGAGGATTGCTGCAGTAACTTGATTTTATTACAGCTATTTGGGCTGAGAGAACTGACTGATAGTTCTGAGTTAATACTAAGTCTGAGGACTCGTATCTGACTTTGCTGCACCTAGTTCCAACCAGGGAGACCAGAACGAGCTCGGGGGTCCTGAGAAGTCGCTGTCTGAGCGCTCTCCAGGAGTTGGTAGGGAGGAACGGCCTCCCATTGCTGTTGTTGTCCACAGCTTAAACAGGTTCTGTTAATTATTTCTTTATGTATACTGAGTATGAATGGATGCATGTTGTGGTTATTTTATATGTCTGAAGAGCCAGTTAGTAACAGTAAAGTTAGTATCTTAGAATATCAGTAGTTAAATCTGTTAATAGTTACTATGTTTTTCCACATCTGGAATCACCAGACCATACTCCAGCACAGTATCTCGGTATTGTGAAGTAGAATCCTTCTAAAACTGAGTTACATATCTAAATACTTTCATTAACCGCAAGTATTTCACAAATTTCCTAAGTTGTTTTACTTACAGTCTTTAAAATTACTTCCTGATACTGTATCCTTATTTACAGTAAATGTTAGTTGAAAGAAAGAAATAGATAGACTAAGTAATGCTGCTGTTTAAAGCTTATAACTGTTATCTGCTAGTTTGCAAGAATTTAACCTTCTAGTGTAGGAAAAGATAATACTAACAGTAGGATGTATTTTACCTATTGGTTTGATTTTACAGTTAAAACCTAGTAGTGTTAATCTACAGGTAGGCTAAGAATACAGACAGATAATTACTGAATTTATTCTTATATTTACAGCTATAGGTTAAACAGAATTCAAAAACTGTTATTCTATTTTCTTATGTAGTAAATGAATGTTATTACATATACATAGAAATTTTATATATGTATATATATAAATTAAGAACCTAGATATTATATGAGCATCATATAGATATACACAGTCTTTATAATTAATAGATAAATTAAAACAGACTTTGAATGACCATAATAACCTTAGAAATAATTGTATTCACAAATGGAGAAATCTTGTTATTATATTAATAACAATATACTTATCTTGCTAATGAGAATAAAGTATTACTAATGTGTTACTGCATTAATGTTATATTAATATCCTTGCAACTTAAAATGATTATATATTATCTATAGATAAACAAAATCTATAAACAAATAAATAGTTTATACTCTGTATCTTATAAAATAATTAATTAAAACTCGAAGGTAATAGTAAAATGTATTAATAGTATAATAAGATTATCTAATTTAAAATATATATGCACCTGCATTATAGTCTCTGATAATTATAGAAGTCAGGATAATAAGCTAGCACAGAAAACCTTAACATCAAATGTGTTTAGCAATAAGTCGAAAGGTTCTTTAACCACAGATTTCTTATAACAAGTTAAAAATTACAGTAATAGAACATGTTCAAGAATAAAGAGAAGAAAAATAGTATTCATAGTTAGGATAATTGTTTAAGGGTATAACCCTATATTTTTTTTAATTTAAGAAGTTTTTATATAACAACAAAATCAAAGAACATAATCCTACAGAAATTTATAAAGAAGTCTATCATTAGAATAATAACTCAGATTTTCCGCCAAGCTGTTATTTTAACAAGTAAAGGACCAGAATATTACTCAACATTAAGTTTAATCAAAAGGGTATTAATCTATATTTTACTCATAGAAACTGACAGAGTTTCTATTCTTTTATTTCATAAATTGAACTTAATATCAACTGCAGAATTTAGGGTTAAACCCTGTAAATTTTACTTTATTTACAAGTAAATCAACTAATGGTAATAACAACAGTATTTCTTACTCACAGTCATTTTCTTAAGGTTAAAAATTTAGACATTTGTACTGCTATAGTATAAACAAGTAAGGAATGCAGGAGAAGATTCCAGAATTAATTATAGGTTTAATAACTGAGGGTAAATACCCAAAATTTTACAAAATACACAGAGGTATTAACTGTCAATAAAAGCCGGTATCGAAGTTAAACCCACAGTAGAAATATACAAATGCTTATAGCCTATTTCATCCTTTTAAAAGACAGTAAAATAAAAAATGAAGGACTTACAGCCAGTTCGGCTTTTTAAAATATCATATCATTTACAAACAAGGTTAATATCACACTCAACGGTCGAAGCCAAAGAGCACTACGGGAGAACTAGGGTATAAACCCTGTTACTCAACATTAACAACAAACCACTTAAAAACTTGGAAGGTCAAACAGGGTCGTAAAGACCAAACCATTGCATCCCTTTAAAAGACTCACACAAGGTGAACAAGCCGTGGAGAGACCAGGGCTTACCATGGTTGTAGCGTCGTACCCTCATTCTTTTGATGTAGAGAATGATAGCAAGCCTATCTGCATTAACCAGTGAAAAACCAATTGTTAGCTTCGGCTTAATGAAAAAGAAAAACAATAACAGTATTAAAAACTTCATTTAATGTTGAGAACGAAATTATCTAACTACATGTGCAGAGGGCCATCTTCCACAACGATGCCGTAACTGGTTTAGGCCAAAAACCTGAGACTCAATGGCAAAGGAGCAGTATTCAACACTATCGACTGCAAGCAGTATAGAAATCCCAACTCAGCGATGAAAGGACAAAACCCTAACTGCATTAACTCTTCTTTATAAAATATCTTATGGTTACAAGTAGCATAAGCCACGCTACTCGAAGGAAGATACACAGTCAAAGAAACAAGGAGAGGTAGGGTTACAACTGTTCAGAGTTCGATATAGCAACGGAGGTATCGTGGTGGCAGCAATAAGTCTTCTCACCTTCAAATCTTTAACCAAGTGCAAAGAAGGAGTCAACTAAGAGATGGAACAGCAAGTGGAATCAGCAGGAGCTCGATAGTAAGCCAAATGACGGCCGGATGGGCAGGAAGATTGGAGAGCGGCCAAAGGCCAAAGGCAAAGGAGAATGACCATTTAGGGTTTAGTCAACAGTTAAATAGCACCAGTGCAGGGCTGTTATGTGACCACGTATGTGCTTAAATGTTTTCCATGCAGTGGGTGTAGTTCTATAGTTCCACGAGTTTATCCCGCGACCAAACTCAACACTAATCATCACGTGGAGATTCTATAAAGTGCTTTACACTATAAAACCATTACCTGCATTACAATCGCAACGATATAACATTAGTCTATTTCTTATACCTTGCGTTATGAAACTTGCTCTTATTATAATCTCATATATATAAGAAATGGGAGAGTTGTTAAATGGTGAGAAGTTTTAAGCTTTAGGGTATAGTTGGCATATATGTTTTGAACCCCAACTATATTACCTTTTGTACTAATCTTCAAATGAAGATGAACCTTATAACACTTCTTTAAAGAATATATTTAGTGATAAATTACTATATGATACTTATCACTTGGATTAGGGATATCTCTATTCCTTATTTTACTATTAGTTATAAGTTAGCAAATCTCATTAAAAATCTGAGAATAGTCATGATAATAATTGAACTTTATCATATTCTAAGCTGAAAAGAATTTATAAGAAGTTCTATAAGTAAATTGGAGATAAGCTTGTAGGATACATTAACACTCTTGTTTATAATACCGCCTTCGAATACTTTCAAAGGGGCTGACTATGATAAGTTTAAGAATGATTCTAACAGTAAATTGGATTTATTCAAGTTTCACTTTTAGAAATAGAATAGCTTTCTAGAACAATGTAATCTCTTAATTTATTAAGGGGAGTTTCATGTTAAAACTATAAACTTGTATATGCTTAAAATCAAATGAGTATAATTTGATACTTATAACATCTTGTCTTGTGCATTTAAATCATCAACCTGATTTTGATGAAATCTAAACTGAGTATGCGACAACAACCATGAAAATAAATGCATATAGGTACTTAACTTAGAATCTTATTACACATGAAATGGAAATCTTTTCCAATGAGAAGTTACTAGCATAATGTCTAAACCTGGAACTTTTGAATTTATACTTCTTTTAGATGATCAGAATGATGTTAGTTTTTCTGTGAATTATTCATCGGATCGAAGATAAGTTTAGTATATGATAAATCAATGGTAAGGAAAATAAACTTGGTATATCATCATAAATATATCTAAAACTGTGTACAGGTGGAATCCTTGTACCTCAACAAACTTTGATCTATGTTTAGCCAATCTTCTTACCTGTCATCTGTAAGAACAGGGGAACTTATTCATTAGCTCAACGCTAAGTAAGCCCCATCTTTTCACAACAACTCACATTGTGTCACAAACAGAAAATAAATCAGTGACTGAAAATAATTGCTCTTAAAAATCAAATAAATAAAAAAGATCATTCAGTTACATTACTAGTAGCGTAAACAAATAGAACAGTTAATGACTACATTTAATGTGATTATATGCTATTTAAAAGTTTTAAAATTATCAAAATTTTTGGGGTTTTGACATGTGGTATCAGAGCATGGTTCAAACACTATGCCTTGATGTGGCCCAATTACTTTCTGCAGAACAGTAAAAATAATATACTAACCTGTATTTTGTTTTATGTGTAAGGCAGAAAATTATTTTTTTCTGAATCTAACAGGCAGGTATGGAGAACTTAGGAGACTATGCTGAGGAGGAATCTCCAAACACTGCGACCAGACAGATGTCCAGAGAACCTGTGATTAAGGAGATAACTGCTCACTCCTCAGAGTTGATGCAGACTGTAAAGAGTTTAAAGACTGAAATAGAAATAGTAAAAAAGGATAATGAAAGAATTCTGAAGACTCAAGAGGAGTTAAATCAAATTCTGATAGAGAAATTTCAGACTGAAGGGAAAAATAGAAGGTCTGAATCTAAAGAAGCTAGCCATCAAAAAGGGTCCAAAAAGATGAAACTAGCTAAACCTGATAGCAGTTCATCATCAGGAGGAAGTAAGGAACAATAGAGCTATTACACTACTAGTGACAGTAGTGAGGCCGAGTTGTATAAAAGGAAGAAAAAGTACAGGCCTTATGAAGAGATTTCTGGGGAGTTCAAGAAAATAAAACCCCAACTTTCAATGGAGAAACTGAAAAAGGAGAAGAGGCAGAATCCTGGCTATCCGAGATGAGAAAATACTTTCAGATTTATAATTATTCAAATCAGCTGAAGGCGAGAATGACCATCTATAACCTTTCTGGAAAGGCAGATATATGGTGGCAAGATTTGAAGAGGTTCAAGGGGATCAAAGAGAAGGAGGTCAATTGAAGTACCTTTAAGAGATACTTCAAGAAGAAGTTTTTGTCTGAACAATACTATGAAGAAAGGGCCAAGGAATTTTATGAGTTAAAGCTTGGGTCCATGACTATGAAGGACTTAAACAGTAATTTCTTAAGTCTGTTAAGATATGTGCCGTATTTAGTTGATGAGAAACCTAAAGTACAGCGGTTTCTCAGCTGCCTGCCATACCATATAAAAGACAGAATCGAATATGATAACCCCAAAACTCTGGAAGAAGCCATGCGGAAAGCTAATTTCTGTTTTGAACAGAACAAAAAGAAGGAAGGAATAGCCAATTGGAAGGCTAAAAAGAATGGTAATCAGTCTGAATTCAAGAAAAAGGAGTATGTACCCCAGAAAAATTTCAGGAACAACAAGAACAAAAACCATTTTAATGGTAAGAACTTTCAGGGAAGCAAAAATGGTGTTTCAAATAACTCCAATAACTTCAAGGGCAGTAAGGAGGTTTCTAACAATCATGGAAATTTCACTAAGAATTTCGAAAGGAAGGAACCTGTCAAGTGTTGGGAGTACAATGGCCCACACTATGCTTCAGTTTGTCCAAACAAGAAGAAGCCAAACAACAATATTCATACAATACAAGATGAAATGACTATTGGAGACTTTGCAAGGACTATGCCCCAAATCAATGCAGCGTTGGAGAACCGCCAAGTTGATTTCCAAACTTCCATGGTGGAAGTAGAAGGTATGGTTAACAAAACCCCTGTAACTATTCTAATAGATTCAGGTGCAAGTCTTAGTTATATCTCACCGCAGATAGTAGAAAAGTGTAATCTGACTGTTGAAAAGTTTGATAATTCTTCGCTAGTTCAACTGGCCATAGGGGCAAAAAGGAAGGTAAATTGTTATGTTAAGGAATGTGTCTTAGATATGAATGATTTTAAAACTACTGTTAAATTAAATGTTTTGCCACTTGGCTCGTATGACATACTTATTGGTATGGACTGGTTAGAACAACACAGGGTAGTTTTAAACTGTTTTGATAAAACATTTACGTGTATGAATAATAATGAACAATCTGTAATAGTTAAAGGCATACCTAGGAAAACTGTAATCAGGAAGATTTCTGCCTTACAACTCAAAAGAGTAGTTAGGAAAGGGTGTAAAGCCTATGCTGTAACTATTACAGATGAGGCGAGTAAATCTGAAAAAGATAAAATAAAAATAGAGGATATTCCCGTGTTAAATGAATTTATTGATGTTTTTCCGGAGGAAATTCCAGGATTACCTCCTAGGAGGGAACTGGATTTCACAATAGAGATGGTACCAGTTGCTGTACCTAGCTCGAAGGCTCCGTACCGTATGAATATTCTGGAACTTAACGAATTAAAATCACAGTTAAAGGAATTAATTGATAAGAAATATATTCATCCTAGTGTGTCCCCTTGGGGAGCACCAGTAATCTTTGTTAAAAAGAAAGATGGGACTATGCGACTTTGCATAGATTACCGTCAACTTAATAAAATGACAATTAAAAACAGATACCTGTTACCCCGCATAGATGATCTGTTTGATCAGCTACGTGGAGCTATGATGTTCTCTAAGATAGACTTGAGATCAGGCTATCACCAGGTGAGAATAAAAGAAGAGGACATATTCAAGATAGCTTTCAGAACTAGGTATGGACATTACGAATTTGTCGTAATGCCATTCGGGCTTACTAATGCCTCAGCCGTCTTTATGTGTCTAATGAACAACATAATGCATAAATATTTGGATAAATTTGTTGTCGTATTCATCGATGACATTTTAATCTATTCTAAAAATGAAGAGGAAAATAAGGAACACTTACAGATAGTCTTACAAGAACTACGAGAGAAACTGCTCTTTGCGAAGTTCAGTAAGTGTGATTTCTTCAAGGATGAAATCCAGTACTTAGGTCACGTGGTGACGAAAGAAGGGATTTCAGTTGATCCTGAAAAGATCAGAGCAATTGAAGATTGGCTAGTACCAAAAGACGTAACAGATGTTAGGTCTTTCATGGGAATCACCGGGTATTACCGGAGATTCATAGAAGGCTTTTCAAAGATAGCTAACCCAATCACTTCCTTGCAAAAGAAAGGCAAGAAATTCGATTGGAACTTAAAATGCAGAGAAAGCTTTAAGAAACTAAAAACTTTATTAACAACTGCGCCTATTTTAAGAATAACGGATCCCAATAAGGATTTCGTAGTTTGCACCGATGCTTGTAATGACGGTCTAGGCGGAGTGCTGACTCAGGATGGGCATGTCATTGCCTATGAGTCCAGGAAGCTAAAGATCCATGAAAAGAATTATGCCACGTATGATTTAGAGCTGGCTGCCGTTATTCATGCCTTAAAAATGTGGCGACACCACTTAATAGGCAGAAAGTTTACTCTAATGACTGATAATAAGGGTCTAAAATACCTTTTAGATCAACCCAACTTAAATGCAAGGAAAGCAAGATGGTTAGCCTTCTTAAGTGAATACGATTTCGAAATTCAACACATAAAAGGAAAAGAAAATAAAGTAGCTGATGCTTTGAGTAGAAATGCAAAACTGAATTTTACAACAGCAATCAGTATTTATAATTCTGATTTAAATGAACAGCTAACTGAAGGGATAAAATTGGATGAAATTTATCAAAAATTTCAAGCTATAGCTAAAGAAGAACCCACAGAAAGTTTAATTAAGGGTTATAGTCTAAATAAAGATGGATTTTTATTGTTTAAGGATAGACTGTATGTGTCAAATGTGTCTAAAGTTAAATTGCTGATTCTGGATGAAGTGCATAAAACCCCTTATTCAGGGCATCCAGGCTACCAGAAGACTGTCACCATGTTGAGAAAAGATTATTTTTGGCCTAATATGAAATCTGAAGTAGCTGAGTATATAGCTAGATGTTTGGATTGTCAACAAGTGAAGACAGAACATCAACATCCAGCTGGGTTATTGCAACCCTTGCCTATTCCTAGCTGGAAGTGGGAAATAATCAGCTTAGATTTCATTACTGGATTACCCAGAAATCAAAATCAGAATGATTCAATTATGGTGGTAGTAGATAAATTAAGTAAAGCAGCACATTTTATTCCTGTTAAGATCACCTACAAAGCTGCAAATATAGTAGAAATTTTCTTAAAGCAGATTTTTCGGCTACATGGTGTACCGAAGGTTATTATTTCAGACAGGGATCCTAAATTCATAGGGAATTTCTGGAAATCCTTGTTTAAAGAATTAAACACCACACTGAATTTCAGCACCTCTTTCCATCCTTAGACGGATGGACAGACTGAAAGAGTTAATCAAGTGTTGGAATATCTATTAAGAATGTACGTCAAGGATCAACCAGGTAAGTGGGAGGATTACTTGCATTTAGCAGAATTTGCATACAACAACAACGATCAATCATTAGCTAAGTTCAGTCCTTTTGAAATTCTGTATGGGCGTAAATGTAACACTCCTATCTCCTGGAATAATCCAGTAGATAGATTAGTGTTGGGACCCGAACTATTAAAAGAAATGAAACAGATTGTAAAACAAGTGCAGGAGAATTTGAAGGTTGCCCAGGATCGGCAAAAGAGCCAAGCAGATTTGAAAAGAACTCCTAAAGAGTTCCAAGTGGGTGAGCATGTGTTTATAAAGGCCCAAGACCAAAAAAGAGCTCCCTAAGATTGGGGAGTTGTGCAAAATTAGCACCACGTTACTGTGGTCCGTTTGAGATTTTATCTAGAATTGGTCAAGTTGCATATCAGCTAGCGTTACCACCTAATTTAAAAGTGCACAATGTTTTTCATATTTCTGTTCTAAAAAAGTATGTTCATGATGCTACTTATATGATTGATTGGAATGTTGTACAAGTAGAACTAGAAGGGGAAGTTCTGGTGGAACCGGATTGTATCCTTGGGAGGAGGGAAATTACTCTGCGGAACCGCACAATTGGAAAGCTGAAGGTGCAATGGAAGCACCTTAGTCCTGAAGAAGCTACCTGGGAACTGGAAAGTAGGATGTGGGAAGCATACCCGAATCTGTTCCAGGAGGTTCCCGAGGATGAGGAATAAGTAACATCGAGGACGATGTTACATTTTAAGGGGGTGTGTATGTCACATACCCCAATTTTGTAAAATTATGTAAATTGTTTTATTATATTTCTGAGACATTATGTTAAACTTAATCCTAAGTAGGGATTGATGACTCATCAGAGTCAACAGTAATGGAGTGTAATTCAGAATATTTTATTATTAATAAATAAATTATGGAGACAACAGCATGGGAGAGCTGTTAAAAGAGGTTACTGGTCAAACTGGTGGGATGAAACTAGGTGGAAAGGCAAAAGACAAGTGGCAGCATCCTCAAACACTTCCTAAGTTGCAGGTGGGAACTTCCCTATATTTGGGGCCATGATTCCCCAAGAAAGTGGAATCAGAGCAGGTGGCTCATTAAATGACAGTTAACCCAACAAAGACCTAGGCAATCTTTTAAAAAGAACTCAATGAAGAGAGCTGAGGTTGCTTAGTTATTTTCAAGAGAGAATTCATTCAGGTGAATGTTATTCAGGAAATCCATTGGGGAAGAGGGAAATACAGTAAGGAAGTTGTTTTAGGAGGATTGCTGCAGTAACTTGATTTTATTACAGCTATTTGGGCTGAGAGAACTGACTGATAGTTCTGAGTTACTACTGAGTCTGAGGACTGGTATCTGACTTTGCTGCACCTATTTCCAACCAGGGAGACCAGAACGAGCTCGGGAGTCCTGAGAAGTCGCTGTTTGAGCGCTCTCCAGGAGTTGGTAGGGAGGAACAACCTCCCATTGCTGTTGTTGTCCACAGCTTAAACAGGTTCTATTAATTATTTCTTTATGTATACTGAGTATGAATGGATGCATGTTGTGGTTATTTTATATGTCTGAAGAGCCAGTTAGTAACAGTAAAGTTAGTATCTTAGAATATCAGTAGTTAAATCTGTTAATAGTTACTGTGTTTTTCCACATCTGGAATCACCAGACCGTACTCCAGCATAGTATCTCGGTATTGTGAAGTAGAATCCTTCTAAAACCGAGTTACCTATCTAAATACTTTCATTAACCGCAAGTATTTCACAAATTTCCTAAGTTGTTTTACTTACAGTCTTTAAAATTACTTCCTGATACTGTATCCTTATTTACAGTAAATGTTAGCTGAAAGAAAGAAATAGATAGACTAAGTAATGCTGCTGTTTAAAGCTTATAACTGCTATCTACTAGTTTGCAAGAATTTAACCTTCTAGTGTAGGAAAAGATAATACTACCAGTAGGATGTATTTTACCTATTGGTTTGATTTTACAGTTAAAACCTAGTAGTGTTAATCTGCATGTAGGCTAAGAATACAGACAGATAATTACTGAATTTATTCTTGTATTTACAGCTATAGCTTAAACAGAATTCAAAAACTGTTATTCTATTTTCTTATGTAGTAAATGAATGTTATTACATATACATAGAAATTTTATATATGTATATATATAAATTAAGAACCTAGATATTATATGAGCATCATATAGATATACACAGTCTTTATAATTAATAGATAAATTAAAATAGACTTTGAATGACCATAATAACCTTAGAAATAATTGTATTCACAAATGCAGAAATCTTGTTGTTATATTAATAACAATATACTTATCTTGCTAATGAGAATAAAGTATTACTAATGTATTACTACATTAATGTTATATTAATATCCTTGCAACTTAAAATGATTATATATTATCTATAGATAAACAAAATCTATAAACAAATAAATAGTTTATACTCTGTATCTTATAAAATAATTAATTAAAACTCGAAGGTAATAGTAAAATGTATTAATAGTATGATAAGCTTATCTAATTTAAAATATATATGCACCTACATTATAGTCTCTGATAATTATAGAAGTCAGGATAATAAGCTAGCACATAAAACCTTAACATCAAATGTGTTTAGTAATAAGCCGAAAGGTTCTTTAACCATAGATTTCTTATAGCAAGTTAAAAATTACAGTAATAGAACATGTTCAAGAATAAAGAGAAGAAAAATAGTATTCATAGTTAGGATAATTTTTAAGGGTATAACCCTATAATTTTTTTAATTTAAGAAGTTTTTATATAACAACAAAATCAAAGAACATAATCCTACAGAAATTTATAAAGAAGTCTATCATTAGAATAATAACTCAGATTTTCTGCCAAGCTATTATTTTAACAAGTAAAGGACCAGAATATTACTCAACAGTAAGTTTAATCAAAAGGGTATTAATCTATATTTTACTCATAGAAACTGACAGAGTTTCTATTCTTTTATTTCATAAACTGAACTTAATCTCAACTGCAGAATTTAGGGTTAAACCCTCTAAATTTTACTTTATTTACAAGTAAATCAATTAATGGTAATAACAACAATATTTCTTACTCACAGTCATTTTCTTAAGGTTAAAAATTTAGACATTTGTACTGCTATAGTTTAAACAAGTAAGGAATGCAGGAGAAGATTCCAGAATTAATTATAGGTTTAATAACTGAGGGTAAATACCCAAAACTTTACAAAATACACAGAGGTATTAACTGTCAATAAAAGCCGATATCGAAGATAAACCCACAGTAGAAATATACAAATGCTTATAGCCTGTTTCAACCTTTTAAAAGACAGTAAAATAAAAATGAAGGACTTACAGCCAGTTTGGATTTTTAAAATATCATATCATTTACAAACAAGGTTAATATCACACTCAACGGTCGAAGCCGAAGAGCACTACGAGAGAACTAGGGTATAAACCCTGTTACTCAACATTAAGAACAAACCACTTAAAAACCTGGAAGGTCAAACAGGGTCGTAAAGACCAAACCATTGCATCCCTTTAAAAGACTCACACAAGGTGAACAAGCCGTGGAGAGACCAGGGCTTACCATGGTCGTAGTGCCGTACCCTCATTATTTTGATGCAGAGAATAATAGCAAGCCTATCTGCATTAGCCAGTGAAAAACCAATTGTTAGCTTCGGCTTAACGAGAAAGAAAAACAATAACAGTATTAAAAACTTCATTTAATGTTGAGAACGAGATTATCTAACTACCTGTGCAGAGGGCCATCTTCCACAACGATGCCGTAACCGGTTTAGGCCAAAAACCTGAGACTCAATGGCAAAGGAGTAGTATTCAACACTATCGACTGCAAGCAGTACAGAAATCCCAACTCAGCGATGACAGGACAAAACCCTAACTGCATTAACTCTCCTTTATAAAATATCTTACGGTTACAAGTAGCGTCAGCCACGCTACTGGAAGGAAGATACACAGTCAAAGAAATAAGGAGAGGTAGGGTTACAACTATTCAGAGTTAGATATAGAAACTGAGGTATCGTGGTGGCAACAATAAGTCTTCTCACCTTCAAATCTCTTAACCAAGTGCAAAGAAGGAGTTAACTAAGAGCTGGAACAGCAAGTGGAATCAGCAGGAGCTCGATAGTAAGCCAAATGACGGCCGGATGGACAGGAAGATTGCAGAGCGGCCAAAGGCCGAAGGCGAAGGAGAATGACCATTTAGGGTTTAGTCAATAGTTAAATAGCACCAGTGCAGGGCTGTTATGTGACCACGTATGTGCTTAAATGTTTTCCATGTAGTGGGTGTATTTCTATAGTTCCACGAGTTTATCTAGCGACCAAACTCAACACTAATCATCACGTGGAGATTCTATAAAGTGCTTTACACTATAGAACCATTACCTGCATTATAATCGCAACGATATAACATTAGTCTATGTCTTATACCTTGCGTTATGAAACTTGCTCTTATTATAATCTCATATATATAAGAAATGGGAGAGTTGTTAAATGGTGAGAAGTTTTAAGCTTTAGGGTATAGTTGGCATATATGTTTTGAACCCCAACTATATTACCTTTTGTACTAATCTTCAAACGAAGATGAACCTTATAACACTTCTTTAAAGAATATATTTAGTGATAAATTACTATATGATACTTATCACTTGGATTAGGGATAGCTCTATTCCTTATTTTACTATTAGTTATAAGTTAGCAAATCTCATTAAAAATCTGAGAATAGTCATGATAATAATTGAACTTTATCATATTCTAAGCTGAAAAGAATTTATAAGAAGTTCTATAAGTAAATTGGTGATAAGCTTGTAGGATACATTAACACTCTTGTTGATAATACTGCCTTCGAATACTTTCAAAGGGGCTGACTATGATAAGTTTAAGAATGATTCTAACAGTAAATTGGATTTATTCAAGTGTCACTTTTAGAAATAGAATAGCTTTCTAGAACAATGTAATCTCTTAATTTATTAAGGGGAGTTTCATGTTAAAAGTATAAACTTGTATATGCTTAAAATCAAATGAGTATAATTTGATACTTATAACATCTTGTCTTGTGCATCTAAATCATCAAGCTGATTTTGATGAAATCTGAACTGAGTATGCGACAACAACCATGAAAATAAATGCATATAGGTACTTAACTTAGAATCTTATTACACATGAAATGGAAATGTTTTCCAAAGAGAAGTTACTAGCATAATTTTCTAAACCTGGAAATTTTGAATTTATACTTCTTTTAGATGATCAGAATGATGTTAGTTTTTCCGTGAATTACTCATCGGATCGAAGATAAGTTTAGTATATGATAAATCAATGGTAAGGAAAATAAACTTGGTATATCATCATAAATATATCTAAAATAGTGTACAGTTGGAATCCTTGTACCTCAACAAACTTTGATCTATGTTTAGCCAATCTTCTTACCTGTCATCTGTAAGAACAGGGGAACTTATGCATTAGCTCAACGCTAAGTAAGCCCCGTCTTTTCACAACAACTCACCTTGTGTCGCAAACAGAAAATAAATCAGTAACTGAAAAGAACTGCTCTTAAAAATAAAATAAATCAAAAAGATGATTCAGTTACATTACTAGTAGCGTAAACAAATCAAACAGTTAATGACTGCATTTAATGTGATTATATGCTATTTAAAAGTTTTAAATTTTTCAAAAATTTTGGGGTTTTGACAAAGGTATCTAAGGTTATGTAATATGACGAATGTGACAACATATACTTCATACTTGGTTGTATGCACCTCACTAATCTCGGTGCAAAATTAACATTTGACGCTATCAACCTAAACAAATTCCATTATTTAACTATGCGCCTTCCAGAAACTAGTTTACATTCACATGAGGACCTTTTGTCTCCTCACAATAGTTTTGACCTCTGAGAGATCTCATTAAGATGTGAAGTGAGTTAGATGCTTCTACATCATTTGGGAACATGCCTAACAAAATTAACGTTGTTATTGATTTGGTTACATAGTGGGCACAAATGCTCTAGTATCTTACACGTTGTTAATAAGTCCCATAACCAAGAAAGCCACCATAACCACACACTCCCAACTAGAAATCTGCAACAAAACATGCATGCACCTGTCAAAAAGATAATAAGCATAAACAATTTCAATCAACATGATAAATAGTAAATAAATCCTACTGAAATTTATAAAAAATATGCTATGGCAACCAATTTGAAGACAAAATTCGATTCTAATGTAGCAATAAAGGAATAAAAAATACAAATTATGGGGTCGACCTACATATTTAAATATGGGTCCGCATTGTGCCTATTGGTGCAACCTAGGGCCAACTTGTATCCATCTTGGTGTTAATTAAGTATTAATACTAAGTTTAAAATGTCTTTTTAAAGTTGATTCAGTGTGTATATGTTTTGAGATTTGTAGAGTAGTTTCAGAGTTGAAATCTATAAGCATAAGGACCTCATCATTGAGAAACCCTAGTTTGTATCATACTATTCTGAAGAGTTTTTTATATGAATCTTGGCTACTGAGGAACTAGTCTAGAAGTATCATACTAGTTTGTATCATTTAGATGTCATTACAGACATTTAGGTTCCATTAGAATCAATTAGGATCTAGAAGTGCTACCACATGCATAATCATCGTTGACATCGATATCGTCATCATCATCATCCAATAAATCAACATCATTGTCATTGTCATAGTCATCATCAATGTCATCAAGTACATCATCGTCGTCATCAATATAATTGCGATAATAATGAGCAAGGAACCTTACTAGATCACAAGAATGGATGATATAGTCTTATACTTATCAAATCATATCCATCACAATTATTGTAATGTATCATCGTCATGTTGTTAGGGCCAATCATATGCCATTATGGTCTATCAAATGTTGTTGGGGACACTCAAATGCTATTATATAGATTTAGGTGACATTAAGGTAATTTACCCCTCATTAGAATTAATCAAGATCCAAAAGTGTCATTATTATGATCATTTAGGTGCCACTATGATAAATCAAGATCTCGAAGTACTATCACATGTATCATTATCATTAACAATTATATCATTGCCATCATAACCATGATCATTAGCAACATGCATGAGTACATCAACATCAACATCATTGGCATTGTTATATATCATCATAATCATAGTCATTTATCTCAACCTGGTTGTTATCATTATAATCATCATCATCAATATCCTTTCCATCATCCATCATCAACATGATCATCCTCATGCTTTTATGGTGAGTCCAGTTGCATTAGGGTCACTCAAATGTTGTTAGGGACAACCAGATGCCATTAGGGTCATCTGGGGGCTATTATGGTCAATTCAACAATATAGCTTATAACATCACAAAGAAAACAAGCGCAAGATTCTAAGTTTGGATCAATCAATTAGTGACCATTGTTTCCACCCTCCATCAAGATATTCTAGCTAAGAATCAGGAATCTGCCAAGATTTTACTTGGGGTAGAAAAAATATAACAACCCCAATCTAAAATTGGCCCACAAATCATGACACCAAAACCATGGATGATGTTAGCACCAAAATCCATCCTCTCAATTGACAAAGTTTTTGGAGTGGGAGACACCCTATAAACTATCTCCATCTCACCATTTTCATGTTTGTGGGATTATTCACAATAATGGTGATGTTAAAATACACACTAACCTTTCAAAATACAAAAAAAATTGTGCCAATGGGTGCACTACTAAAATACATGGCCCTTGCATCAAAATTATCGTCCCATGCCGTCTTTTTTTCAAATGCTCATCATGAAAAACACGAAAAAATTGGGGCATCTTAATTTGTGCCAATTTAGAATCACTCGACAACTTTATTATAAATGTAATGAAAACAACATGTCATGTTGGTGTTGCATTGGTATCATGTGTAAACTTTTGGCATCAAGTTAAAGATGTTTTTAGCATCAAGTCATAATCATATATTTGCGATGTGTATCCAATTATCAATTATTATTTAGTCATTGGTTAATCAATCATAATTATTATTTATAAATAATACTTATTAAATATTAATTTGTTATTGTTAATTATTAAATATTCCTCTAGTTGTTGCACTAGGTGGTTGTCTTAATTAAGTGGCAAATTGACCTTGGTAACATCGGTGTTAGAGGTTATACTTGTATATTAACACACCTTACATTACATCCATATTGATGTTTTGGAAAAAAATATGGAAGAGAAAGAAAGATAGAGGTGGCCTCCCTTTGGTAAAATGGAAAAGGCTTGCCGAGACAAAAGTTATGGGGTTTGGGGACTATATAATGTCCATGATTTTTGGAAATCCCTAGATTTTAAGAGACTTTACATTGTCATGCATTGCCTATGTTTATAGGAAGATGTAATTAAATCAAAGTACATAAAACCCTTTAATTTGGATATTAGATCAAATATAGAATAAAACTAGTATAGGATGGGAAGCTTTAACTCTAGCATTTCCCCCTGTAGGTCAATGGCTTGCTAGGAAAATTAGAAATGGATAGAGTTTGAATAGGGGAAGCTTTAACTCTAGAATTTCTGCTTATAAGGCCAAAGATGTAAAAAAAATTGATCCTCTTATTCAATGTAACACTATGAGCATTATTGAAATGCTTGTTGCTCATTCCATTTTAAACCAAGACCAAAATGTCCTTAAGAGTACAAAGAAAGTTAGTTTTTTTGTTAAGATTGATATCCACTTCTTGTGCCTTGGATGTTCTTGGTAAAAATGAGGGTATGGATGGGGGGGTTGTCTAAAACAACCTTGTAGGGTGACATTTTGGTAGCACCATGATAGGTGGTATTGCAATACTACCTTTATGAAAGCGAGGTGTAGGGGGGGAGTGGGGGAACTACTAAACTCAATGGCCATATCAGTCAATGTAAAACCAAATGACTAACAATATTTTTATGTTCAACACCTCACAACCTCTATTACTTGTTATTAACTCCAATATCTTGAGTCCTGCAGTATCCAGAAGTATTATGACATGCATCATCATCGTGAGCATTGATGTTGTCATCATCATCATCATCAATGCCATATGATACATCAACATCATCTTGATCATCATCCTCATTATCATCATCATCGTCAGCATTAAGTACATCATCAGTAAAATCATCTTCATCATTGTAATTATGGTCACTCATATGCCATTAGTGTTCTTAATCACTCATCGCCATTATGATTCATGCCATGTAATTGTTAAGGTCATTTATATGCCATTACGGACATTTCGTTGATAATAGGGTTGTTTAGATGTTATTACAGAAATTTAGGTGCCATTAGAATCAATTATAATCCAAAATTTCTATCACACGCATAATCATCGTTGACATCCACATTATCATCATCATCATACAATAAATCAACATCATTGTCGTCATCGTAGTCATCATCAATTTAATTGTGATAATAATGAGATAGGAGCCCTACTACCTCACAAGAATGGATGATATAGTCTTATACTTATCAAATAATGTCCATATGCTCCATCATAATTATCGTAATGCATCATTGTCATGTTGTTAGGGCCAATCAGATGCAATTCGGGTCTATAAAATGTTGTTGGGGACACTCAAATGCCATTAGAGCAATTTAGGTGACATTGAGGTAATTTACCCCTCATTAGGATTAATCAAGATCCAAAAGTGCCATGATTACGATCATTTAGGTGCTACTATCATAAATCAAGATCCAAAAGTACTATCACATGAATCATGATCATTGACACTGACATTGATATATCTGACGTTATGTCGAACATTTTTCGAACACAATTCCTACCTCTAAACCTAGTGCAATTCCTAGCGCGGTTCCTTTCAAAATTTCTGGCATTATTCCAGCCGATGCTATACCTGATGCTATGTTGGATGTTTTCTAGGCGCAATTCCTGCCTCTATACTTGGTGGTATGTTGGACGTTTTTACTATCGAAATTCATGGTGCAATTCTTGTCGCTAACCTTGGATTAATACATGGTGCTATTCTATTCATAACATTTATTTGGAGGCTATTCTGGGCATTATATGGGATGCTAATTGGGACGCTAATTGGTGTGCTGATTGGGATGATAATTGTGATGCTAATTGTGACGCTAATTGGGAGGTTAATTGGGATGATTATTTTGATGCTATTTGGGACGCTAATTGGGACATGAATTGGGATGCTAATTAGCATCCAAAATAATGCCAACTTTTAAAAAGGGACGCTAATTGGGATGCTAATTAGGATTCTAAAGTTGGGACGCTACTTGGGATGCTAATTGGGACTCTAATTGGGACTCTAATTGGGACGCTAATTGGGATGCTAATTAGCGTCTTAAAAAGCGCCAAATTTTATAAAGGGATGCAAATAACGCCATTAAAAGCGCCATCCCGTGAAAAGCGTCCACTTTGTCCAAAAAATGATGAAAAATATACTAAAAGTTATAGTGGATGCTAAAAATGAAGCTAAAAGAGACGCTAATCACAGGGTTTTGTTTTAGTGAAATTGCAGGTGCATCCCAACTTAGGTGCAACTATCCCCAACACTTTGCTTTTTCCTCTTTATTTTTGTTACTATCAATATTTGCGGTTGTGGTAGTGTCCATTTTGGTTATAGGGACATTGAAGGAGCTATCAGAGCAGGTTTTAAATCTATTTGGTAGAAAAATTTCAATTGTAGAAGCGATAAATTTCTATTGTAAGTTAAAATTGCGATGATCTTTTTCTTGTTGGAAACTAGTCTAAGAAGCTCAAATTGAGCTATCACTTCTTTTGTTAGGAAGTATATTCGTAAGGATTTAAAAGAAGGGATGTTGTAAGGGATTTCATGAAGCAACATTAAATTAGGCTAAGAGAATCAAAAGAATTTTTTTGCTATTTGGCACAGAATTTCAGATCTAATTGCACGCACAATATTAGCTTCATATTCACACTGAAAACTGAGACATTTAATTCAAGCTCATAAAAAAAACCTTGTTCTCCAAGCTTCTGTACATTTAAGTACATGCAAATGTTCTATCTAGAAAATGATGAAAGCAACGTAGAAAGAAGAAGACACATAGTTGATCCCTTCTTTGATCCTCAAGCTTTGGGGACAAAGCTTCTTAATGGGGAGGGAATATTATGAACCTAAGCATACATTTTTTTACTATGCAAATAAGTTTATGTACATGAACAATTTTGCATTTTATGCAAAATTTGTTTTTGTAACAATTTTTACGGCTTGATAATTTGTACAAGGAAACTTATCACTCTCTCTATATAAGTAGGGATCTTCTGAAGCCCCAAGAGTTAGCTCAAGCGGTCGAGAAACCGTAGTTAGGCCTCCTGGCAAGTGAGGTCGCGGGATCCATTCTCCTCGACGCTCTTGGGGTTAGGCATGAAGTGTGCCGATAGTGAGGCCCCTTCGGGTGGGCCCTCTTGAAATTATTCCATGGATGTAGCTTGTCGGTCAAGCCGGCGGGTGAACCACATTGAAAAAAAGAAAGAAAAGTAGGGATCTTCTCCTTCAATTGCAATAATCATTCAATGAAATATTCTTTAATTTTTGTAACAATTTTTACTCCTTGATAATTTGTACAAGGCCACTTATCCCTCTCTCCAGGGGTCTTCTCCTTCAATTGTAATCATCATCCAATGAAATATTCTTTATTAGTTTGAGTGTTATTTTAAAGATAAATTCCTATATCTTTTAGCAATTAGAAAATCATTCAAACTTGGGAATTCCTATTCCTGTATCCCTATTTTTGGTTCTGTCTGTGTAGCACTGTTATGTTTATCACAATGATGTGTCAGTTTTTAGGTTTATAGCTTGTGTTTTCTATCTTTGAATCTGTGACAGTCAATCCATTGTCCATTTTTTGCTCACTAGTGCTTATGGCCCAAAATTTCCATGAAATATTTCCACGAATAAGTTAAGATGCTTATTTTCGTGGATAAATTGATAAATATTTTGAACATAAATTCTTTTGGCCACCGATCATCATCACTATTGTGATGTACATGAATGTTTGTTGCTATAGCGACATATTTTCGTCTCTATTGCGACGAAGACACACATTCCTTGCTCTAGCGATGGACCTCTAAACATTTGCAAATCAACAATCATCATAGTAACGGTCATTGACTTTTTATTATTGTTGAAATTTGTCCATTGTACATTTTCACCGTAACCACCATGATCATAGATCTATAAATACATGTTCTTAAGACATATTTCATCAAATTTTTTGCTATAGTTGCAACCACTTTTATGCTTATTGTTTGATCTATAAGTGCAAGAGTCTAGTACTGGTTTAACACATCGAATTTTTGTGCGATCTCCTTTGGTTACCATGTTAGTATTTTCAAATTCTTTGTCTCCTTCGTTAGTGAACTAATATTCTTTGAATGAGTAAATATAATGTCATTGGGATTTGTCTCTTAATCATTTTTTGATTAAAAAAAATGAAGATGAACTAATTAGGGAAACAAGATCATTGCTTTTGAAATGTTTTATTTGTTTAGTTTCTTATTTATAGATGGATAAACTAGCATGTGGTAATATCCTATGTGAAAAATTGTTTAAGCATTGTGATCCCATGTGCTTGTGAGAAATCATGGTTCCTAACTTGGGAGAACATAACCGTTGGGGGGGATTTAAATTTTATCACTAAATATTGAAAATATAGTGGTTGGTGGTAAGAATAGACCCCCATACTAACCTATTCCTTAATAATTTGGGAAGGAGGGGTATTGTTTGTGATATGTAACATGTTGAAGTAAAGTCAACTTGGATTTACTAATTATATTTGTCGCTTTTCATGTCACGTCCTTTAATTTTCCGTCTCCTTTAATATATATATATATATACTCTATTTAATTTACTTATGCATTGATTGAGTTTGTTTGGTTCTTATATGTTATTAGAATGACAAAGAAATATACTTGGGAAGGAAATAATAAGAGGTATGCCGAGTTTAAGGCAACATTAGAGGTGAAGGGCAATGGAAAGTGTTATTGCCCTTGCAATGATTGCAGGGGTTTGCGAATGAGAAGAATTTTAAGAATAAGTGCTAAGAAACATTGTAAGGAGAAGGGGCATGTTGAAGGGGGGTTTGAATATCGTCCATTGGCAAGAAATTATTGATTGGATAATGTACTTATTGTAATAGTACTGATCATGTATTCACAAAATGTTTTATCATTTAAAATTTATGTGTTGAATATTATACACTAATGTTATTACATTGTTTGTAATTATGAAGACAATGCCCCCTAAATGTCGACCCTCAGAGAGCTATTTGCCACATAATTAGAGTAGAAATACTAATTTACAAGGTGATGAACATGTATATCATAATATTGAAGATGAAGTTCTTAATGATCCTATGGACGAAGATGATGTTATTGATACAAATGACGAAGATGAGATAAATAGATTGATCCAAGACACATTTTCTCCATTGGATGAGGACAACCTCCATGATATTGATGATGTTCCTCTACTCGAGAAGTCCCAAGAACCTATTTATGAAGGCTCAACAAAATATCTTCTATCTACTATATTGTTGTTGGTGAACTTGAAAGTTTTGAATGGTTTTTTAAACACTTGTTTCACACAGATCCTAAGGTATGCAATGTATTAATTGCATCTTCACATGACATATTGAAAAGTTCACTATTTTCCTATATTTTTAGTGTTAATTAATTCATAAATTAGGGATAAGAAATATTTACGATTTATATTGTTTACATTTCATTTTTTTGTCAATGCTGCAGACTCTTGGGTGAATTTATATTACCACCATCAAATAATTTACCACGCACATGTCGAGAGGTATTCTTGATTATGAAAGAAATTAGAATGGACTATCAAGCTATTGATTCATGTCCTAATGATCATATTATTTATTATGGACAATGTGAATCAGAAAACAAATGCCCACAATGTGAATTTAGTAGATATTGAACTGTTCAAGTAACAAAAAAGGTGCCTCGCAAAGTTCTTCGTTATATTCCCATAATTCCACCTTTCCAACGACTATTCATGTGCCAAAGTATAACACACTTTAAGGATTACCACACAAAGAACATAAGTGAATATGGTGTTCTTCGCATGCTTGTTGATGTTTCTGCATTGAAGAACATCGAAGAAAAATGTCCAATTTTTAAAGATGAACCTTGTAATGTTAGAATTTTGTTGGCAGCTGATGGTTTCAATCCATTTGGAGAACTTCGTTCTACTTACTCAATGTGGTCTGTTTTCGGCATAAACAATAACCTTCCTCCTTGGATGTCAATAAAGAGGGAGCACACAATGCTGGCAATGATTATTCGAGGTATGTTTTTGAAAGTAATTATATTATTTCATTTCTTTGTTTCATTGCTGCATGAGAACACCTTTTATATATTGGGAAACATAACTGAATAGCATCGTATATTGTTGAATAAATTAGGTATGTGCCAAGTTAAAGATATGAATTTATATATTGAGCCTCTTATCTATGAGCTATTGAAGTTATGGGTTGGAATCACTATGTATGACATCTCTAGACCAGTAGGGCAGAAACAATTCGAGTTCCATGAAATATTTGCATGGAAAATTCATGACGCTCCCGGGTTAACACATTTTTGTGGTATGTAAATTTCTGTTGCACTTTAAATTAATATGTTTTTAAGGTAAATATCATGCATTTTTATTTAAATTAATAATCTTTTGATGCTTATAACATTAATACATATGTCTTGTAGGTCTTCAAACAAAGGGAAAATTTGCATGTCCAGTCTGTGGTCCTAGGATAAAATCTAGTCATTCAAGAAGTCTAAGAAAGGAGGTGTTTGATGAGTATAGGCACTTCCTTCATAAGAACCATAGGTATCAAACTACCAATAAAAAAAAATTCAATGGTAAAGAAGAGTATGGGAAGAAACCACGAATAATTACACCTCACTTATGGAAGTTGGAATATAATAGACATCGCCATGATATGCAAATTGTATATGTAGCATATAAATATGTAATGTCATGAATTTTATATTTTTATAGAATTTTATCTACCATGGGTGCAGTCAGGAATTATTGTTAATGTGTTTTCATTTGTGTTTAATATTGATTTTCATGAAGACATGAATGGAATTCCATGAGGAATGAAGAGTCATGGGTGATTCCATGAAGATGGGTAACACTTTTTGGCCAAATTTGGCGATGAAAACCTGATTTTTTACTCATGTGCTAGATATAAGCCCTCAAAACGCATATATGCCATGTGAATTTTGACTTGCAGTAAGAAAACAAATTGTAGAATATTATGTTGGCTTCATAGTGATATTTTTTTAAAAATATTCCGATGTCATTTAATGTGTGAATTTTTGCATTTAATGAACTATGTGACCTTAAAAATTTGAAGAAGCTAATAAATGGCTCGTGTCCACGTAGAGTAATTCAATATTGCATTAATAATTTAAAAAAAATAAATATATGAGCATGATCTACATAAAATGCAGTGTGATGTGCATATTTTTTTGTTAATTTTTTTCCT
>LPNX010448938.1:202308-220665 GCA_001517045.1 Pseudotsuga menziesii | reverse complement strand
TCGGTCGAGGGATTGATAAAACCTCTGTCGAGATATTAAGACCTCGGTCGAGGGCTTAACAAGCCCTCGACCAAGGTACGTTTTTCTGTTTTTGCCGAAATGCGCTTGCCAAAAAGTGTTACCCAGGTCCGTGGATTCACCCTCATCCCATACAATTCAGTAGGTTGCCTTACTACGAGAACATACAAATATCTCATTTGTTCAATACAATGCATATCGGAAGGAATGTAACAAAAATAATATGGAGAATCTTAGATCGAAGGATTGACAAAGATAAAATTGAAAAAAATTGTAGTGACATTGCAGAAGCCAAGTGACACATTGCAAAGTGTAATTAATTCCAATTTTGGAGAGGAGTACCAAAATATAATTAGTCTTCCATGGTTATTGACAGAGCAACAAAGAAATGATATAAAAGAGGTCATTCAGAAAATAAGGTTCCTATCGAGTTTTCTTCAAACGTACAAAATATCTTAACGAAAAATGGTGATTTTGGTGGTGTTAAAACTCATGATTGACATACATTCATTAAGGTAATTATTCACCTATATAATTTCCATTTAGTACATGTTTTTAGTAATTGTGGTCTCTTATTTGGAAATTAAATAAATAATGATCATTTTTTTTTTTACAGTATGTTCTGCCTCTATCTCTCCCAGATAGCTTTGACGACAACATAAAACAAGTTATATATGATCTTGGTAAATACATGAGGTAAGCAACAATTTATATGCATGAAAATGTTTGTTCAGTTTGTTGCATAGCTTATTGGCATATTGAGTTTTACAGATTGGAACTTTATTATATATGCCTTAATCTTGTTGATCACTGTTATTTCCTTGCATCATTTGTAGGTGGCTTTCATCTAAAGAAATCCATAAAGAAGATATTAGGTATTGGAAGAGAGAAATTCCTCGTCTAATGTGTGAAATGCAGAAGCATTTACCTCCTAGATTTTGCAATGCACAAGAACACTATCTCATACACCAAGTTGAGGAGATTGAATTGTGTGGACCTGTACACACAAGATCAATGTGGATGGTGGAAAGGAATTTGAAGTCATTGAAGGATTTTGTTAGAAAAAGAGAACGTAATGAGGGTTCTATTGTGCAGGGATATATGCTATATCAATCCATGGTGTACATTAGTCAGTATCTTCCAAATTTAGCAAAAAATATCAACCTTCCTCGCATTTGGCATGTCAACTCCATCAACAAATTTTAAGGGGAGGTCCTATCGGGGAAAGGTAGAAAAAGGAAAGTGAAAGGTAATTAGATGGTGTATATTTACTTTATTATAAAATTAATTTTTATATATTTCTTACTCATGTAATTTTTATTATTCCATCAATATTGTAAGGTAAACTTAATTACCTTTAATGATAGCTAATTTACAATTCTTAATTGTTATTTTTCCATATAGTTGGTCACGTGTGGGATGCAGTACATTTATACATTGCAAAACATATTGATTGGATGGAGGAATGGATAGAACAATGTATAGAATTCTATGGTACCTTATCATGGGAAGGGGTGAGTAAATTGATTAAAAAAATGCATCATCATTGAGAAGAATATCCCAGTGAACTTACACAAAGGGAAATTGATTTAACACGTGGTTTAAAAGATAAAAATGCAAGTACGTTTTATACCCTGATCATTTTTTGTTGTTGTTTCCCATTATATAAATGTATTTATTTTGTTTATTTCTTCTTATATATTTATTTACTGAGTTGGGCATGATACAGTTGATACATCACATCACTATGTGGTACAATGGTCGTAAATTTCACATCAAAAAGTTGGATGACAAGAAGAAAACATTCAATTGTGGGATAACTGTAGTTTTTCAAGTCACTAATGTTTCCTCTAGAAGTGAAAAGCATCCATAAGTATCTGAAAATAGGTACTATGGTTATTTGGAATATGTAATTGAGTGTGACTTTAATTCATTTAAAATAGTTCTGTTTGAGGTCAAATGGTACAGGCTACAAATGAATGAATGTGATCTTGAAATAATTGTTTTTGAGCATGCCAATGGATTTACCATGGTTAATATAAGGGAACTTGAACTGCATACAAAGCCTTATGTTGTCATATCCCCACATTTTGATCGCCATAAGTGTTGACCTTTCCTAGCACCAAGGGGGTCAAAAGATGCATTAAATAAATTAACCTATGATATTTTATTTAAATGTCACTTAGGAGGCATGTACTTGGTATATTAATTGTCATTAAATATTATTATGAAATTAATTAGGTGGAAAATAAGTTTCCATTAACAGGAGGGCCACTTGGGAAAGCCAACTTGCCAAGGGAAAATTAGAAACTGTATGACAAAATCAACCAGACAGGAAAAGGGAAAGTACCAAAATATATGACAAAAGCAGTCAAATACAAAAGAGGCAACAATTGACAAAAGAGGGTGCAGTTTCCTTTTTGGAGTTCAATCATAAAAATAGGAAAGCCAAGAAAAGTTGTCATAGGGAAAAATAACAACTATGGTTCAAGGAAAGCAAAGTTTCCAAATTGGATGAAGGTAGATGAAAGGGAAACATCTTTATTGTCTTACACATGCTAATTTACTCAAGGAGGGTGAATTTGTGGCTAGGGTTAGGGTTTAGCAAGTGGTAACTTGCTTAACAAGTGATTGAATTGCTCAACAAGTCACCCAGGTTTATTTAAAGGCAATTGGAGCTCCATTTCTCATTTTGGATGTTTATTATGTTGATTTTTATGAAGCGAAGGATTCCTTTCTGAGTGTTGTGCCTCATATTCTTGGGAGATGCACCCCAAGGTCCTCATTCCCTCTCTCCTCTTCCCCTCTTCTCCCCTTCTCATTGCAGGTTACATTGGAGCTATGGAGCAGCCTCTCTGAGTTGATTCAGGATTTTTTAGCATCCTACAGCCATCCATTACTGTACCTAATATTTCATTAACAGGTCCAATATTTTTCAATATCTAAGGGTTCAAACCTCCATGCCCTTCCTTGTATTATGTCAATAAAATACATTGTAATGATGCACAATGTTGAAGAGAGTGTTATAGTAAATTGATAAGAGTGATTTTGAGTTTATTGGATGTAATATTATATCATAAACATTCTCTTCAATTTTTATTCAAATCTGTTTTGAAACGGTTGAGATTTACTAATTTTAAGTCAACGTAGTGTAGATTTGGATTGGAAAATAACTAGTTTTACTGTAACTTCCATATTTCGACTTGTATGACTCCAAACAACACCATTATTTTTCTGATGAGTCATTAACAGACATATATAAGTCCCCCAAGTCCAAAAAATAGAATCTGAACCCCCCTTACCCTATTTGTAAAGGCTTGAATATGGAGCTAGTGAGTTGCCCGATGAGCTAGTCTCACCTGTACAACTTGCAGAATATTTTCCTTTGCCTCTGATCTATTATTAAAATTAATGAAACTTTATTTGTGATATATTAATTTTTTAACAAACCTCTGTAAGTTTCCAGAATCCCCTGGTTGAAACAGACCGAACTACTTTCCTTAGTTTCATGGTTTGGCTGCCCGAAAGCGTGGTAGTAGGTTTCCGCAGTGTGGAATCTGAACCCTAAATGGAACCAGATATAAATGTGTTAAGGGAGAGGAAATTCCATTTCTAAAATCTCTCTATTTTCTTCCCACTGATCACTCTTTTCCTTTGCAAAATTTCCCAGAAGAAACCCTTGTTTTTCCCAATCCAAGAATGCTTTGTGTGAACCAATTAAAAATTCAAAATTGCTTAAGTAAAATTACAGAATTAAAGTGTTCAGGTCTGCACACTATACTTAGGACATTACAGTGGTATCAGAGCACTTTCCTCCACTCTTGTGGAAATAAGGCTCTCCCTTGACTAATTTTGTAGATCACCAATTAAAGTTGCAACCATGAGGGTTGTGCTAGTAGTTGAAGGTGATGAATTTGATCAGTTTGTTGAAGAAGAAGAGGTGATCTATGTTAATCATGGGTTGCAAATGTCAAGAGACAAGGATGGTTACTTTTATGACCATATGGAGTATGAATAAATAAATTTGGAACTACCCATGGCTAATCCTAAGAAGGATTTAGCAAAGATGATAGATGCAGCTGAAAACTTACCCCACCACTACAAAGAGTATCTTGCCTTGGGGGAAGTGATTTGTAAATCCATTCGTTTCAAAGATTATTTTGATTGTAGATTTTGATTTGAGCCTAAGAATGTATATTATTACATTTTCAATAGAAACAAATCATCCATAGAGGAACAAATTTGTTCCACCTCTCTGAGTAATGAGGAGGAAGAATAAAGCAAAAGTGAAGAGTCATCAAATCCATCAGCATGCTCAAGCATTCTGAGATTATTTTGATTTTCTTCAAGAAGATTATCTGCAAGTAATGATCATAGTACCATTCAATAAGGAATACCCTCAAGTTGTTTGAAAGAAGATGCTCCATAAGATCTTGCTTGTTTCCCATTACTCCAAGAAGAGAATGAAGAGGAATGCACTTCAAGCTTCTTGGTGGGTGATCTTCAAATCACAGCTAAATTTGTTGGATTATTTATGGATAAATATATATATTTGGATCAGATCCAAAATATGATTACAAATCAGAGTTACATTCACCTCGGGAGCCACATATGCAAGAAGAAAGCAAGACCACACTTCTTGGGTGTGAAGCAGATATTTTGGTGGAAGAACAGGCCACCATAGTGTCTGTACAAGAAGAGGATAAGGTGAAGAACATGTGTGATGAAGGTTATTATTTTTTCAGCAGTAATGTTCATTTACATCCCTCTGATCCATGGAAAGACAAAAATTCTCCACTTGCATCTCAGGACTGCAAGAGGAAGGCCAATTGTGAGGGAGATAAATTCACTCGTCGTTTCTTTGTTGTGGATCAAACAATCAATGCAAATAAGGGTGAGGTCATCAATGGAGATAATATGGTGAAGGAATATTTTGGATCAGATCTAGAGGAAAAATAAATCTCATATCTAAATTCATCCTTTGAATTTCCCAATGAAGTGGAAGACAATCCCCACTAGTTAGGTGTGAACTAGGAAATCTGAAGGAGAAAAATCTGGTGCAAAGGGATGCACACGGTTCTGAATTTTGGACTCTCTTACAGCATGATGAAGTTGCATCCACATCAGAGGAGAGGATTGAGCTCACTGAGAATACCAAACCCACTATCACCATTGTGGAGAGCTATGAGCCATCTAGTATTGCAGGTGGGAAAGAAAAAATAAAGATTGCAAAAGAGAAGTGCAAGTCACATCAAGAAAATTGCAGGAAAGAAGAAGGGGGTGATTTTCCTAAAGAACCCCACTCGCTTCCTTGGCCTTTGAAAATGGATGAAAAGAAGATTCAAAAGGCTTTAAACCTTCTCCAAGATATGCATTCTTCAGTGGCACACCGGTGTTGGATAGCTGCTTCATCGGAAGATCAATCTTCTCTTGAATCCAAGGAGGAGATGCAGAAGGCATTGTCTACAATACAAGGGGAATTCCTACAATTTCTTTCTGATAGAGATGATTTGATTGAGCTTGCTAATGTGTTGCATGGAGCATCCTTGAAGGATGGAGAAGAAATTTTCAAGCTCTCACAAGATTTGTTGACCACCCAAGATTCCTTGAAGAGCACTCAATATGCACTCCAAGAATCCAAGATGGAGATAGAGAAACTTCATGAGAAGTTGCAAAGGTATTACCTACCCTCCTACACACCATTCAGCCATAGTCACAAGGCTGATTGCATTCTTGAACAAAGGGAGGAATCTCACGAGATGGTGGATCATGAGATGCACTTAGATTTGCAGGTGCTTATGAAAAGCTATGAAGAAAAGAATATTGGACAAGCACTCATTGAGGTTGAGGGGAAGGATGAAGTGTTCTTCTCTACCAGAAAGATGGATGATCACATTCCATATGGATCAGCAAATAAAATTTCTTATTCATCCATTGATTGGGTAGATAGAGACATATTTGGAATGAAGACCTTGGGAGGTAATTTTTATTTATTTCTGCAATAATTTTTTTGTTGTGACTGACATTGTCTTGACATGTGAACAACAACAAAGACTTATTTTGCAGCTATTATATACCTCCCTTACACATGCACATGAGGTGAATTCTGATTTGCATGTGCTTGAGGAGTTTGAGGTCAAGCAATATGAAGATCAAGCACTTGCATGGTTCCTAAGAGATTATGAGTTGCCTCTAGGAAAATGTTGTACAATTTTGGAGGAGGCACATGATCACACTACCACTCAGAAAAATAATGGAGGAATTTGCGGATCCATTATCTTGATTGATGAGCATTGTAGGGATTTGGCTCACAATTCTTCATCCCACACTTCTAGTTCAGCCACATCATGTGGGGATGAAAATTGGGTGAAAGGATTTTTTCTGTCGATGCCACAAGAGGAGCATGATACTTCCACTCTTCCATTTGAGGTATTGATGGTCAAACCATGTGGTTTGACAAGTGAATTAGTAGTAGTTGAATTATTCCCACCTGAATCATTTAGCATGAAAGTTTGTCTGTCCATTGATTGGGTGGCTAGACACATAATTGAGATGTGTGCACTGGAGGGTAAACATCTTGCTTGTATCAATGGAGAGACATTGGACACATCAAAAAAATTGTATGAGCAATGGCATGAGAATGTATGGATGCTATATGATGCTTTCAGTATACATGGAGGAGCATGGGATAACCTCCTGTGTATTCATAACAACAGTGATGTGAGTTCTAATGCTATCTTGCACATGGATTTTCATACTTTAGAGAGGCTCAAGATGATTTGGTCCCACATCAAGGAATTCCATGTCTGGTGGGAGAGTTTAAAATTTTTTTAGTTTGGCATGGGGAGAGATGAGTTTCTAGTATGGTGGTATGATTTTCATAACCTCATTTTCATCCTCTACAATGATAAAATTTTGTTGTTTATACTGATGGGTGGAAGGAGGTAGATAAAACCATGGGATCCCGACATTCTTAGGAATGACATAGTTCAAAAGGTGGCAGCAAAATTTGGGTCCTTACAGAGGAGGCAGTGGGATCCGGGAATTCTACTTAGCTACCTTAACTAGGTTAGAAATTTTTCTAAAGGAAGTGGTATAAGGAAATGACTATGATCAGAGTGGTGCAACAGAAACATGGTGGAAAAATTTGTAGCACTGTGTGGTGCTTCTGCTTGAGGACAAGCAGACTTGGGAGGGGAGGACTATCATATCCCCACATTTTGATTGCCAGAAGTGTTGACCTTGCCTAGCACCAAGGGGGTCAAAATATGCATTAAATAAATTAACCTAGGATATTTTATTTAAATGTCACTTAGGAGGCATGTACTTGGTATATTAATTGTCATTAAATATTATTATGAAATTAATTAGGTGGAAAATAAGTTTCCATTAACAGGAGGGCCACTTGGGCAAGCCAAATTGCCAAGGGAAAATTAGAAACTGTATGACAAAATCAACCAGACAAGAAAAGGGAAAGTGCCAAAATATATGACAAAAGTAGTCAAATACAAAAGAGGCAACAATTGACAAAGGAGGGTGCAGTTTCCTTTTTGGAGTTCAGTCATAAAAATAGGAAAGCCAAGAAAAGCTGTCATAGGGAAAAATAGCAACTATGGTTCAAGGAAAGCAAAGTTTCCAAATTGGATGAAGGTGGATAAAATGGAAACATATTTATTGTCTTACACATGATAATTTACTCAATGAGGGCGAATTTGTGGCTAGGGTTAGGGTTTAGCAAGTGGTAACTTGCTTAACAAGTGATTGACTTGCTCAACAAGTCACCCAGGTTTATTTAAAGGCAATTGGAGCTCCATTTCTTAGTTTGGATGTTTATTATGTTGATTTTTATGAAGATAAGGCTTCCTTTCTAAGTGTTGTGCCTCAGGTTATTGGGAGATGCGCCCCAAGGTTCTCATTCCCTCTCTCCTCTTCCCCTCTTCTCCCCTTCTCATTGCAGGTTACATTGGAGCTATGGAGCAACCTCTCTGAGTTGATTCAGGATTTTTTAGAATCCTACAGCCATCCATTACTATACCTCATATTTCATTAACATTTCCAATATTTTTCAATATCTAAGGGTTCAAGCCTCCATGCCCTTCCTTGTATTATGTTAATAAAATACATTGTAATGATGCACAATGTTGAAGAGAGTGTTATAGTAAATTGATGAGATAAATTTCAAGTTTATTGGATGTAATATGATATCATAAACATTCTCTGCAATTTTTATTCAAATATGGTTCTAAATGGCTGATATTTACTAATTTTAAGTCAACCTAGTCTAGATTTGCATTGGAAAATAACTAGTTTTACTGTAACTTCCATATTTCGACTTGTATGACTCTAAATAACTCCATTATTTTTATGATGAGTCATTAAAAAACATATATAAGTCCCCCAAGTCCAAAAAAGAGAATCTGAACCCCCCTGAGCCTATTTGTAAAGGCTTGAATATGGAACTAGTGAGCTGCCCAACGAGCTAGTCTCACCTTTACAACTTGCAGAATATTTTCCTTTGCCTCTGATATATTATTAAACTTAATGAACCTTTATTTGTGATATATTAATTCTGGAACAAACCTTTGTAAGTTTCCAGAATCCCCTGGTTGAAACAGACCGAACTACTCTCCTTAGTTTCACGGTTTGGCTGCCCAGAAGCGTGGTAGTAGGTTTCCGCAGTGTGGACTCTGAAACCTAAATGTGTTAGGGGAGAGGAAATTTTATGTCTGACATCTCTCTATTTTCTTCCCACTGATCACTCTTGTCCTTTGCAAAATTTCCCAGAAGAAACCCTTGTTTTTCCCAATCCAAGAATGCTCTGTGTGAACCAATTAAAAATTCAAAATTTCTTAAGTAAAATTACAGAATTAAAGTGTTCAGGTTTGCACACTAGAATTAGGACATTACATATGTTCTTCCAAGTCAATGTGAGCATGCCTTTTACTTAGAGGTGCCAGGTAAAGTAGGTTGGTCTTACATTGTTAGATATGATCCAAGAGGAAGACCGATCATGTATAATCTAGTTAAGGAAGAAGAAAATTTTGAAGAATGAGGTGATGCAGATAAGGAGCAGTTGGCCGTCACATATGTGTCAGATGAATAGTCCGATCAAGAAGTTGATCATGCAAATGACGTAGCAAATTATTTTGATCTTGGTGATGATATTGATGATGAATATATAATTGAAAATGAATTTGATGATGATGTTGATATGATAAATCCTTTCAACGATAGTGATTCTGGACCAGATGATGATATAGATGAAGAAGTTGATGATGATGATATTGATGATGAATAATAGAAATCATTATCATCATCACGTTCATACTCATTAGAATAATAAAAACCATCATCATCATGTCATCCTCATTAGAATATTCGTAACCATCATCATCTTCATCTTTATGATCATCAATGGTATCATCATCATCATCATCATCATCTTCATCTTTATGATCATCAATGGTATCATAATCATCATCATCATCATCACCATCATCATCTTCATCTTTAATATCATCAATGGTATCCTAATCTTCATCATCATCATCATCATCATTATCTTCATCATCGTCATAATCGTCATCATCGACATCCTAATCAACCTCATCCTCATCCTCGGCCTCATCATCTTAATTGTTATAATCATCATCGTCATCAATGTTATCATCATCATCATCATGTTGATCTCCATAATCATCATCATGTTCATACTCATTAGAATAATCATAGCCATCATCATCTTCATCTTTATGATCATCAATGGTATCATAATCATCATCATCACCACCATCACCACCATCGTCATCTTCATCTTTAATATCATCAATGGTATCATCATCATCATCATATTCATCATCATTATCATCGATTTCCTAATCAACCTCATCCCCATCCTTAGCCTCATCATCATCAATGTTATAATCATCATCGTCGTCAATGTTATCATCATAATCATCATCATCATCATCATCATGTTCATCTCCATAATCATCGTCATGTTCATACTCATTAGAATACTCGCAACCATCATCATATTCATCTTTATGGTTATCAATGGTATCATAATCATCATCATCATCATCATCATCATCATCATCATCACAATCATCATCATCATCTTCATCATCATCATCATCGGTGTCCTAATCAAGCTCATCATCGTTAATGTTATAATCATCATCATTATCAATGTTATCATCATCGTCATGAATGTTATCATCATTATCATCATCGTCATCACCATCACCATCATCTTCATCTTTAATATCATCAATGGTATCATCATCATCATCAATGGTTTATATGTTAGACATTTTAAGAATAATAATAAGACAAGAACAATTTCGTGTTCAATTTCCTATTTATCAAGGTTATAATTAATTGAATTTTACACATTTTCACGATTTAAAAATTTGTAAGAAATAAATTTTATTATACAATGAATTCCATCTAACCTTATTTCTTACCTATGCTTGTCTCAAGTCTTCTTGACAATGGGGTTTATTAAGCATCCTCTCTTTCTCAACCTTTGAAATGGTCACCACATTACACTCATATGACAATTTTTTTTCAAGAAAGGGTATATTGACGATGATGTTCTCTATAATGACGATGATGGCCCTAAGGAAAATGATCACCGAATATTCTGCTGACTACGGCGACAACAATAATTTCATTATCATCATCATCATCATCATCATCACTAACGATGATGATGATGTCGATGGTGTTGTTTATGACATTGATGACCACGACGACAATGGAAATGGTGTTGTTTATGATAAAAAAAACAATAAAAAACAACAAAAAATTAAACAAAATAATAAATATAAAATAATACATATAAATAATAAATAAAAATAATAATAAAAAATATTAATAAAACAAAAAACAATTAAAACCATCCATATTACCTTCACCCTGTCACAACCTTCAAATTTTACATCTTCCACTTACCTCACCCACGAATTATGGCCGAGGTCACATAGTAGTTTCCAAGGTTGTAGAGGAGGTTTTTCAGTTACCCTAGCCACGAACTAGGCTTGAGGTCGCAGAGGAGGTTTTTCACTTACCTTACCCATGAAATAGGCACGAGGTCATAGAGGAGGTTTTTCACTTACCTCACCCACAAAATAGGCCTGAGGATGCAGACAAGGTTTGAAGGTTATTGAGGAGGTTCCAAGGTTGCAGAGGAGGAATTTCTTGTTCATTTAGCAAAGCCCTTCCTTGACCCAACCAGAAAGCTAGGTTGTGAACATGGCGAAACCCTTAAGCTGCACTAGGCATAGATCAATTTCTTGTTTGAAACAAATTTTATAGTTTGAGTTCTTCCTACATGCCACTTTTTATTAGGTGGGCATCAGGATTTAGCTCAATTTTAATGGTATCCTAGCTTTGGGGGTTTTCTATATTCAAGGATTTTCACCCCCTTCATCTCCAAAAGATACGCAGAAGGACATTGGAAGATTGAGATCAAGACCCATAAGCAAAGGTGAAGGTCAGTAAGGCATCAGGAAAAGCATATGCTAAGGTAGATTCCAATATATTATTTTCCCGTAGAGATGTCTTCAGTAAGTCATCTCTTACTCATACTCTTCATACAAAATCTGAGTTGTTTGTAACAATTTAACATATTTTTTTATTTGCTGCCAAAATCTGAGTTGTTTCTTTGCTTGGATGGTTGCTTCCTCAAGAAAAGGTGTCAGATCGAGGAATAATAACGCTTGTTTATTAGGGCTATTTAAAGACCTAAACATGCCTAGATTTTTCCTACTTGTGCTCATAATTTCTTAGAATTAGTCCATCCTTGGATATAAAACTCGTTGTTGCAAATGCACCCAGAATGATTCTCATTTCCCACAATGAGGTCCATTGTTTTTTATTCTTGATTGGAAAGTTCATGGACTAGCCTAGGCCTGTTCGTTTACTATTTTTCAAAGCTTCCTTGCACTCATAATTCATTTTATAGTTGACATATGGTAGAGCCATGCTTCAGACTTCATCAGATTTACGATACGAGTTACACTTGATGAGATAAGATGATACGAATTACGGATTCCCCAGGAGAATTGTCGCATCGTATCTGCTGTGGTCCATCCCAGATCTATTTTGATTGGACCTATGATATTGTTTTGGGAAACAGACTGTCTCAATTGTTGCTTAGTATGTCAAACTGTTTGCTTGTCAACATAACTCTTTTGTGAATGCTCATTTTGACCCTGTCGTTGGTCAAAATGACGATTATAATTGGGATGTATGTAAGGCATATGTGTTGTTTGTTTTTCTTCCTTTTTAACTGCAGCGAGGACTTCCTTCACTCCATCGACTTGACTTTGTTTTTCGGAGAGTCTATATGCTTCTCTCCGGATTTGTGCTATTTTGTTCTTCAATAGATTGTTTTTAATATGAATCTTCTCGAACTTTTCGTATTGTGTCTTTTTGTCCTCTTTTAACTTCTAGATTTATTTCTCTAGTTCTTGATTAATATTTAGAAGGCATTGTTTTTCTTCTTGTTTTTCCAGGACTTTTCCTTCGATGTCTTCATTTGAGTTGTATGCCTTCTTGGTACTCTTTAAATTCTTGATCTTTGTAACTAATAAGTTATTATGATTTCTTAATCGGTATATTTCTTTAGTATTACTTGTTAATGTGTCATAGAATTTTGTAATTTCCAACTTATGCACTTTTTTTGAGTCTTCCTCTTTTTTCTAAAGTTCCTCAATCTGTTGCTGAAGGCGGCAATTCTCTACTTCTTGGCATCTGTCAAAATGCCAAATTTTCACAAAAATTAAATTTTTTTGATGTAACATAAACTGTCTATAGTCGCAGTCTGATAAATGTTAACAGCTAATGGAAAAATGAATCAGTTAACAAAAGTAACCATTAACCTAATCACATATAAATTAATACTGATTTAATTTTGATATGTGATGTAAATAATCCTGCATTCAGTTGTTCCTAGCTGTGCTGATGAATTGATTTTGTCAAGTAGGTGAGAAGTTACTTTCTAACTGGGGCTTACTTAGCGATTGCTAACTTACCTAGATTTATGTATCTTACAGGCTTGACAGGTAAATTTTGAACCAGTAAGAGTTTATTAAGGCGTTAATCCAGATATACTTCTTTTAGCATAAATATACTGCTAGAGTAAAAGTTTGCTTAATAGAATTCAAGGGTACTACGACGTAAAGTAATGTTTCTTTACTTGTTTTGCAACTGTGATAGTATTTTAAAATTCATGTTGTAAAGACTAATAAACTTACCATACTCTTTCTAGCTATTATCCCAGTTACTTATAGAGCTCAAGATTTTGTATAACTATTCCTTAACTTACATAAGAGTTTACTACTGTTGTTATTTCTAAAATCTAAAACACTGCTTAAGTATGGAAATAGACCCAAGGCCTTTCAAGAAACAAGCTTACATAGAACTCTTAGTTTTACCTTTAATTAAGCTTCAGTAGAGGAAATTTATCAGCTTATTATTGTATTGTATTTATAAATGATCATTTGCATAAATGTCGTCAAGTTGTGATTTCTATTTTCCAAATTTCTTCATGGCCAAGTAATGTGACGAGATTACATTACCCTATTATTTATTTGTAATAACAAGTGATACTATACTTATTCTTGGATAGTTTTACTATCCTTTACTACCAAGTCTAATCTAACCTTGGTTTGATTCATCTTAGGGCTTTGGTATCTTATGGAGACCAAAAGATCATGAACTTACAAGAAGTTTATATTACTCTTAGTACTATGACTACATTCAAAAGTAAGAGTTATTCTAGGGTGTAATTACTATTTATTTTTATACACACCTTGTTAATTTATAAACTAGTTCTTATCTATTAGTGTTTGCATAAACTAGTTCTAATATCATAGTTCTTCATTGTAAAGTTTGAATCAATGATTATTATTAGAATTAGTAACTTATGATTAAGGGCATATACCCTACTATGGATCTTTTGATAGTTATTATCTTACCGACAAGGGATTTCCATGTTTACATATGACAAGGGTTAACGATGCAATAATTGTTTTGGTTCATTACCCACGAAGATTCCAATGTTTATATAAAACAAGGGTTTAACGATACCATAAAATCTCATACTTCAACATTGTTTGACTTAATGTTTATCATTGAAATGATATGTATTGAATTGTATATTATATTATGATTATGGTCATTGTATAAATTATTAACAATAATTTGATTCCCGACAGTGCAGTGGAGACTATACAACTCGAACCACTGTGGACTGAATAAATTTGTGGGCACGTGGAACATCCACCACCATGTAATGCATGATTTAAAAGTTTACCATGCAACCCTAACTTCCTCACTCTTCGTCAAGGGTTTTGGTCTCTGCACTGTCTGGTTGATTGCGGCCATGAGGGATTGCTTATGCTCATCTTCCACTCCATTGTTTGTGTATCACAAAGTGTGGCCACTCTAGTGTTTGGTTGCGAAGTTCACAGCTCGCATTTGGTTTTTCTTCCTGCATACAATACTTCACTGTGCGTGAGGGTAGTGAAGCTCTGTTAGTAGGTTTTAGTGTTGTTTCCTTTCATGGCCTTTGCCAAAACTTACTCTTGTTCCAGTCATTTGCGTAGAATGTATTGTGAGTCCCATTGCCTTTGTCACTAGTGAGCATGAGGGTTGTGTTGCTCGTGGTATGAGTTCAAATCCTCCTCGGCTCCCGAATCTTTCACCTTCAGGTAAAGAGCTTATTTTACGTTTGTTATAAATTTTCTAGCTACAGTTTTACTTATAGAATAATCAGCTTCTAACTGTAACCCTTGGGTTGATTGCAGGTTGTAGTTCACCCGTATGCTTGGAAGAACCCTCTCCATGCTTAGATTTACAGCAAGACCTACGGGCAAGACCTACGGGTAAGCCCCGGTTACAATGTGGCAACTCCCTGCTTATACAGATTAGGGAAAAAGGGTTTCAGTTGGAGAAGAAATACAAATTGGTTCCTTCAGTGTTTAAAATGCTTAGCTTAGTTTTTATTTAGTATTTTTGGTTGTTAAAAACCCTTTCCTGTAGCAGGGTGATTTCGGATTCAATGCCGTGACTTGTATTTTACTATTCTCGACTTATTGACAGGTTTACAGCCTTATGGCTATGTTTTATATACTCTATTTCTTAAAAAGTGGAGGTTCTCCTGTCTTCACGGTTTTAATGGTCCTCTGTTTCGAATACAATAATAAAATATACATTGTGTTATAATAGTTATTCCAGTAATGAAGTTTTTATAAGTTGATTGTTGTTTTGTCTTTCGAACCCTTGCCACGATGTTGGGTATACCGACCTTGAGCTGGGTGAAGTAAATTTGTTATGTCTTAAGCCTTTCGGCCTGACAGAGTAATACACTTGGTTTAAAAGGTTTCCTTTTAACTTCGAGCTTTGTCTCGATTATGAAATGGCTTTATAAACTTGTAAGTTATGGCTCTGAGGAATTAAAGTCTTTCCTTATTTGACTGTTAATATAGATAAATATTTGTTAAGGTTTTCTCTTGTAATTAAATAAGTAATTATGAAGATTGTAAGCTCAGTATTAAGATAAAATTTATATGTTTATACTTATTAACTTCGGATAAAAACCTAAGGTTACTGTAAAAGAACCCTTAGATAAATATATTCTTAAAATTTATCAATTGTGTTGGTTTCTGGTTACCTATTTTACATTGTTACAATGGTATTAATAATGTTTTAAATATTTTCTTTTCTTTAAATAAAAGAGTTTATACAAATACTGTAAGTTCTTATTATAAGACTGTACTCAGTCTAGTGCATACTTTAGTATTCTAGTTTTTAAATTTTAATTTGTTAATTCTGTTTTAAAGAAAATACTTTTATAAAAGAATGAAAGTAGAATTAGGGTTTGACCTTTAGGTTAAACCTAAACAGATTTAGAGCTTGTTGGGAAAATAATTTATTTTTGGAATAGGTAAATTCTTATCTTCATTCTATTTACTGTTTACAGTTAAATTTTCATTTGTTTACTGCACTGTTAAATAGTAAAGATTCAGGGTTATGTAATGTTTAAAACATTAACTCTAAACTTGGATTATTTCTTCCTTAATAGTATTTGTAACACGTTCCTATTCTAGTACATATTGATAATAGTTTTAAGATAAAGGTTTAAGAGTGGTTAATACCTTGTGGGGATACTTAATTGTATCTCCTATAATTTTTATTGTAACAGTATATTTCTTTTCTATAATTCTATTTTAGCACTACTGTTCTTTTCCAACATAGATATGCTCATAAAAACAGTAAACATAACTAACCGGAATACTGTTCTCTTTAATAATAACTTACACACAGTATTAAATTACTCTGCTGTCTACAAAATGCAGAACCACGTCTATTATATTCAATCTCTTATCAGTTTCTTTCATCTACTGTAAATATTCTATCTGTGCTGGAGTACGACCTGGTTTTCCAGGTGTGGAAAAACACAAACTAGAAATTATTTTCTATTCTAACACATTACTTTTCAAATTCATTTCTTAAATAATATAAAAAGACTACTAAATTCTAACATTTACAAACTGAATATTTAACATTCATATAACAGTCAGACTCAGATTTATCTAAAACAAAATAATGTAGAACCTGATTAGGATAGACGACAACATCGTTAGGAGGCCGTTCCTCCCTACCAATCTCCTGGAGAGCGCTCAAACAACGCTTCCTCAGGACCCTCGAGCCTGTTCCTGGTCTTCTTGGCTAAGAACTGGTGGAGAATGAAAACAATAGACTAGTCCAATATCTCAGTAAAACACTCTGCTCTCAGTAGTAAGATATTTCAGCTTAAAAGATGCACTAGATCAATCAACAGTTATCCCCTCAAACACTTTCCACAATTTCCTTCCATTGAATCTCTTTGAAGTACATTCATTCAATTGAATGATCACTTCTCTAGAATGAGCAGCCTCAACTCTCTTCAATGGGAATTTTTATAAAGATTGCCTAGGTCTTTTGGGTCAGTTTTCATTAATTGAGCCACCTGCTTTGATTCCACTTTCTTGGGGAATCACGACCCCAAATGTAGGGAGGTTGCTGCCTGCAAGAGTTGGAAGTGGTTTGAGGATGCTGCCACATGTCAGTTTACTCTCCACCCAGTCTCCTCCACCAATTTGACCAGTAAACACTCTTTTAACAGCTCTCCTAAGCTGTTGTCTTCTCCTTTATTTATTTATAAATAAAATATTCAGAATTACATTAAATATCCTTGACTCTGCTGAGTCATCAATTACAATTTAGCATAAAATTTAACATATTCTCCTCAAATAATATCAAATATTATAAAATTGTTTTTGCAAAATTGGGGCATGTGACAGCATCTTACTTTTGTATGAATTTGTGTGATTTTTTCATCTTTATCCTTGATGATTTTGTTTAATCGTCTTATTTCTTCATTATTCTCGACTGTATATTTCATGATTTTTTGCTTTTGTAGATTCTAATTGGTATATTTTTGACTCATTAATTCCTTAGAAATATCCATCTTCGTCATGTCAAATACTTTGTGAATTGCTACTTGTAGTTGGGACTGCAATTATGATTTAGACTTTGCCATAATTCTTGACTTCTGGTATTCTTTGACGATAGTTAGTTCTTCTTTTGACTGATTTCTTGTCTTATTCGATTTTTTATTGTTTTTTTTTACTCTTGTAATTTAATAATTGTACTTAATACAATTATTAAGTAATTATAATAATACTAATACTAATATTTTTTATTTTTCTTTTTAAAGGTTGATGAATACTTCTTGTAGATTGGGTGGTTGGGAGGAATGATTGTTACCTTCCCCACCTAAGTTCAAATCTCACTTGCATCTTAGTAGCAATTATTATGTACTTTTATATTTTTTCCCTTAAGATTTGTAGAATTCTAGTAGATTGGGTGGTTGGGAGGAATGAGTGTTACCTTCCCCACCTAAGTTCAAATATCACTTGCTTCTTAGTAGCTATTATTATGCACTTTTATATTCAAACCCAAACCCACTTTAAGAAACCACATGTGGTTTCACTTTTACCTTTTTTCTGTTTTACTTTTATCTTTTTTTTTCTTTGTTTTTTTTTGTATTTTGTTTCCATTTTTTAATTTTGAATTTATTTTCTTTTTTTACTTGGTCAAAGACCATAAATTTATGGACTCCCTAGGATTATGATTAAAAATCACGATATGGCCAAAGGCGATCACAAACTAGCTCTGATACCAAATTAAGCGAATATTTATTCACTTCACACAATCAATATCACCATAACACCTGGAATATTCGATAAGCCATTAATAGGAAAAAAATATATTGATAATTGG
>LPNX010448938.1:136223-201961 GCA_001517045.1 Pseudotsuga menziesii | reverse complement strand
TTTGTTACAAAAATGCAGTTACAAGAGTTATTGGAAAATAAATATATCGGGCTAAGTGTGTCCCCATGGGGAGCACCAGCTCTATTTGTGAAAAATAAAGATGGGACACTTAGGTTATGTATTGACTATATGTAGTTGAACAAAGTTACTATGAAGAATGAATACCCATTACCTTGAATTAATGACCTTTTTGATCAAATGAGAGGAGCAAAGGTATTTTTGAAAATTGAGTTGAGGTTTGGTTACCATCAGGTAAGAATCAAAGAAGAATATATTCATAAGACAACCTTTAGAACAGGGTATGGGCACTATGAGTTTATGGTGGCACCATTTGGTCTCACAAATGCACCGACTACATTCATGTGTCTCATGAATAGTGTTTTTAGCAAGTATTTGGACAAGTTTGTTCTTGTCTTCCTAGATTACATTCTTATTTATTCTAAGAATGAAGAAGAGCACGCAGAAAATTTGAGAATGGAATTGCAATTGCTAAGGGAGCATAAGCTGTATGAAAAGTTGAGCAAATGTGACTTTTATAAAGATAAAATTCAATATTTGGGTCACATTATCTTAGACAAAGGAATATATGTGGACCCTGAGAAGATTGAGGCCATTATGAATTGGCCAACTCCAAGAAATGTGACAGATGTGAGATCCTTTATGGGACTTGTCTGGTACTACAAGAGGTTCATTAAAGAATTCTCCAAGGTCGCACATTGAATCACTTCCTTACAAAAGAAGAGGATAAAGTTTGAATGGACACCAAGATGTGTGGAAAGATTTAAACGGTTGAAGAATCTTCTTATGAGTACAACAATTTTGAAAATTGCAGACCAAGAAAAAGACTTTGTGGTGTGCAGTGATGCATTCAATCAAGGACGGGGAGAAGTTCTTATGCAAGCCAACCATGTGGTATGCTATGAGTCAAGAAAGTTGAAGGAGCATGAGAAGAAATATGATACTCATGATTTATAACTTGCAGCCATAGTACATGCTCTAAAGATGTGGAGGCATTATTTAATGGGAAGGAAATTTGAGCTAAGGACAAACCATTGTGGTCTGAAATACTTGTTTGATCAGCTAACTTTAAATTCTAGGAAATCTAGATGGTTGGAATTTTTGTGTGAATTTGATTTTGAAATCAAACAGATAAAAGGAAAAGAAAACAAGGTGGTTGATGCACTCAGCAGGAAAGTACATGAAATGCATGTGACATCTCTTAGTACTTATCAACCAGATTTGAGGCAGTAGATTATTAACCATATTGCTGAGGATGAAGTGTACGTGCATATAAAGGACAAGTTGCAGCAACAAAACCTTGAAAGGAAGTAAAAAGGATATTAATTGGAAGGAGACGAACTTCTTACTTATAAGGATATTCCAAATGTGGCAGACTTAAGGAGGATTGTTATGGATGAAATCCATCGAGCTCCATAGTTTGGTCACCTAGGATATCAGAAAACAATTTCCACAGCCAGAATTCAGTATTTTTGGCTGGGAATGAAAAAGGACATTGCTAAGTATATTTCTAAGTGCATGAAATGTCAGTAGGTGAAGGTCGAACATCAAAACCCAACAAGTTTGTTGCAACCTTTTCCAATCTCAGAATGGAAATGGGAAGTCATTTCCATGGATTTTATTACAGGGTTGCCAATGATATGAGACAACATGATTCCATCATGGTTTTGGTGAACAATTTAGCAAAGGCATCACATCTTAAACCGGTAAAGTCCACATATAAATCCGATGCTATTGCAAATATTTTCATGAAGGGAATTTTTAGATTGCATGGATTTCCTAAGGCAATAATTTCTGACAGGAATACCAAGTTTACTTCAAATTTTTGGAAGGGTCTTTTTGCGGATTTGGGTACAAAGCTGAACTTTAGCACTGCATACCATCCTCAAACTGATGGAAAAATGTAGAAAGTAAATTAGGTGCTTGAAGACATGCTTTGCATGTATGTAATGGACAAACCATCCAAGTGGGAGGATTATTTACACTTGGTAGAGTTTGCGTATAATAACAGACAACAAGCATCACTAGGAATGAGTCCATATGAGGCTTTATGTGGAAGAAGGTGTAGGACACCAGTGACTTGGGATAATCTAGTGAATATAATTGTTTTTGGTCCATAATTTCTTAAGGAAATGGAACAAGAGGTTGCAAATATCAAGTAGAACTTGAAAGCAGCCCAAAATAGACATAATAGCTATGCCAATAAGCATAGAGTGCATAAAGAGTTCAGTGTTGGGGATCATGTTTATATTAGAGTGAGGCCAAGGAAGAGTTCCTTGAAGCTTGGGATTTGTTCCAATCTATCACCTAGATATTGTGGGCCATTTGAAGTGCTTGAAAGAATAGGGTCAGTTTCATATAGAATTGCATTGCTTGCTAGCACTAGAGCTCATGATTTTTTTCATGTCTATTTGATCAAGAAATGTGTACATGATCCTAACCATGTGATTTATTGGGATGTGATCTAGGTGGAACCCAAGGGAGAGTTGCAAACCCATCCATTGCGCATCCTAGACAAGAAGGTAACCGTGCTCCGGAACCGAGCCGTTGGACAGGTAAAGGTACAATGGAAGCACTACAGTATCGATGAGACTACATGGGAGCTGGAGGATTCCATGAGAGTAGGACATCTGTTTTTGTTCAATTTTGAAGAGCACTAAGGATAGTGCTAATGTAAGGGGGAGGGGAATGCAAATAACCTAATTTTGACCCCATCGCATTAAAATCATACATGATGTAAATATTGTTATTAAATCATGTTGAGGAGCTCAAGGCCAAGGCCCCACCATCGATTTAGCATTTTTTGTATTGACAATTAAAAATCGATGCATATGGTTCTCGTGCTAGCCAGGCACAAAATTAAATTGAAACATCATGTAAAAATGAAATTTAATAAAATACCCACAACCAGGTATGCAATGCAACAAGAGATGGGGTCATGATTTCACAAGGAAAAGGGGGGGGGATTATTCAAACCTTTGAGCCAATAATATTGATCCAAATGCCAATGAGAGAACCCATAAAATCTCAACTACCCATTTTGTCTTATGCGCCCAATCATTAATTCTTCCATAAGTTGGTTGAGGTAGTTAATGCATTGGGAATAGAGAGGTATGGCAGCCAATTTCGTGTATGGGCAAGCCATCAAATTTGGGAAATCATATTTTTGATTATGGGTCACGAAAACACCCAAAAATTGGTGCCTAAACTAATCCTCACCCATGTGTTTCTCTTCCTCATGTAGATGGAGCTAGTTAGGGTGTTTTCCTTCACGTTTGTTTCAATTTTCCTCATCTATCCATGGCTAGGAATCCGTTTTTGTGTTGCACACTGGATGGAAGAAGAGATTCACGATTTGAGGGTTTATAGAGGTCGCTTTTTCTCCTAATTCCCAAATTTTTTTTCTGAAATCGAATTGCTCTCTTAGGGTTGTTTCCCCCCATCTACCATTTTTTTTTTGGTTCCCAGGATGTTTTTCTTCATACCCAACACTTGTGTTTTGCTATTATGTGCATCCCTGATTTGGTATGAACTGTGAGTAAGAATTATGAGTGGAAGAGGCCCATAGTTGTCTTGATAAACCTAGTGAAGAGAGGAACCTCACAAAAGGATCAAGAGGGGTTGGCTATTTTTCTATGCACACCCTGAAGAACACTAGAAGGCAAAGTATGGCCTGAGGGACTGTGTAGAAGTGAAGGGAATACTTCCTTGTGTTGGGTGTGTAGGTATTGTGGAGGAAAAGATAGATAGATATTGTGCAGGTGTCCATAGCTCTGTGGTTGAGCTCACTAGCTTAGTAATTCTTCATTTCCACTGCCTTAGCAGCATGATAAACCCAACAGTGGATTGGCTTGGATGAACCTTGGTGTGTATTTGGTTATGTGTGAGCCTGTTGTTCTCTTTTTCCTTGTGGAAATCATGCCCAACTTGGGGGTGGAAGTTGTGTTGAGAGATTGATGAACAAAATTGGCCTATGGTTTGGTGGAACGTTGCAACAACATAGCTAGTTAACTCTGCAATGTATTTATTTTTAATTATTATGAATGTATTGAATGAGATTTGATTCTGTTGTATATTATTGAATTACGCATCTGCATATGTCTTTTATTTTCAATGCATTCTTGATTATGTTCATGGGGCTAGATCCCCGGATTATATAGTTGAGTCATGTCCTCTCCGATGGTGAGAGGGGAGGGAACGTGACAGTCGCGAGGGCCCAAGTTGTTCAAGTTAGGATTAAGGGGGGTGTTAGGATTATTTAATCATCCTTTGAACAAATATAGCCTTATTGATCATCTTATCTAACTTAGGAGTAGTTTACTAGAGCTTGGTGCCATTGGTTCCACTGGAGCCACCGGTTCCAATCCCTACATTCTAGGAGCCACTATGAGTGCCACCAATAGCCTCCATCAGTTGGTTGTGGTAGGTAGGTAGTTATGTTGAGTCAACCTCTAGTTACATTCAGTTATATCACTCTCATTTAGTTTAGTGCCAGTTTTGCATGTCTACATGGGGAGTGACGCCTTTTTCGCCTACCTCATCAGTTAACTGATTGCAGAATTGATTTAGAAATATAGAGTTAGACTAGTGAACTTCGAAAGTGATTTAGACACACCTAGTTAGTTATTCGGTTAGCTTTAGTTAGCTATTCAGTTAGCTTGAGCTGGTAGATTCGAATCTTATTTATGGCATTCAAATTCTATTTATTTTATAATCATTGTATTATTCATTGAATGAATGGAGATTAATGTTGTAGTTAACTGATCAATTCTTATAATATTTGTCTCAAATTTGTGATGTTCAGTGTACATTGTCTTTGATATTCCACTGCATAATTCTACTTCTCAATTGCTATAATTTTCCTGTAGATCAATGGTTCACAAATTTAACAGTTAGATATCATGGCCATTGCATAGGCTTCTAGTTTCATTTTGTTTTTAAGTATCAATCACATGTTTGGTATAGATTCTACAAATTGTTTATGTCTTGCATACTCATCATGCTTGTGGGTATATGATAAAAGATGCACATTGCTGTCTAATATTGTAGTTTACTTCTATTTGCAATTATTGCACAAGTACTCCAAAATCATGGAACTTGGAAATTGTTGGCCTATACACTTTTCTGATGAATTAATTTTTCACAAGGAGATAAAACTTATGTCACAAGATATGAAAGATGTAGTAATGAATATAGATTTTATATATTGTTGAACTAGAGATAAACCAAGTTTGCACATCATTTTTGTATTAGTTAGTGGCTTGAGTTTGTGGGCTACAATATATTTCTCATAGTTGAAACATTTCAATTCTATTTGTAATAGTTTCCTCTTCCACGACCTTATTGTTTTGATAGACATAACTTTGGAAGCATTGGCTTCTTCATTACAACTATGCATTTCCCCATTTTTAATAGATTTGCATTTTGTAGTTTATAATAGGTCCATCCTAAGGAAACAGGTAACTTCCATTCTTGCACATAAAAACTCAATTCTTTCTCTTTTCCTCCTTAATAATGATTTTGGTTATGCATTTGGCTCCTTTGTTGGTTTCGTGTGATGCATTGACTTGGATTTCGACGAGGAATTATGCCTAGGCATGTGGTGGAGAAAATGAGTGACACAAAGGATTATCCTCTGGCTCAAATTTTGTATGGGACAAAATGTTCAAGGTGTGGAGGTCTATAGTGGTATTAGTGGAACTGTAAGATTTCCAATGAAATCTACATATTTGTTTGTATTTCCATTATTGTTTTCCATTGAGTGACCTACATATGTTGCCAACACAATTTTAAATATTAGTAAAATAAGAATTTTAAAAATTAAATTAACCCAAGTTTTCCTATTAACATTATCAATAAAAATCCAAAATGCTTGGAACTAGAAAAAGAAGCGGTGGATAAAGGGTTACATAAATCACAATGAACATGTTGTGAAGGTGTTATTTTGAAACAAAAGAAGGTGCCTTTGTCAAACTATCCTAATGGTATTTTCTTGAAATGCACCCAAAATAAACACTATCCTAGTCAGAAACAGGAAGAAGGCCTTTCACCTTATCATGCTTACCTCATTGTTGAAGTGGGAAAATATTATAAGTTCCAAAAATACTCATGCTAGAGTCCAATCAAAGTATTAGTGTGAACAACAAAAACATAAAAATGTGAAAATGTCCCGAAGTTGTCAAATTCGTATAATCTAGAAAAATCACAAACACCCCTTGAGGATTTTACATTCTTAGGATTCTTGGGATCTTTAATTACAATATGGTGAGGTGAAAACTATACACTTTTTCTAGCACCAAAATGGCTTATTTGATATAGGGAGAGAATATTGTAGGAAATACCAATAACATGATATTTATGTGGAGAAACACTCTAAAAGGTAAAACTCCATGAAGAAACATAGAATGTGCAACACTAATTCATTCTTACACCTAGGGCATCCCTTACTCTAACTTCTTGGTGTCTTTGGAAAAATGACCCTCCATGATATTTAAATAGAGAGAAAGGATCAACGAGGTGAAAATGTTGAGAATCTCAAGAATAGGACCATAGAATCACCAAGGGGTTTCTTTTTCCAATTCCTCTGATCAACATTTCAAAGGAACTCCCCTAGCTCACATAACACATAGCATCCACTCCAACAATGAAAATGTTCCTTTGGAAACCACCTTTTCCCACCATTCCAACTCAAAACACGCATTGAAAACCCAAATCCCAACAACATTCTCTCTTTCAACCAGCACTCATAAATATAGATGGGGCCTTGACATTAGACAATGATGTATGGGCGATTCAATAATTTCAAAAGGACAATGATTGTTTCCGAGACTGCAACGTATTCAAATTTACCCCTAGAACCTCACAAAGTAAAGAATAATGCAAAGTTATAAGAGAAAGAAAGGTGAGTTGAGACTTAGGAGTCTTAATGTAAAAGAACCTAATCCCTGCTTAGAAGTAACTACGTCCTATTTTGGTTAAACCAACTTGATACCTAGATGTACAATGGAGGGGTAAAATAGTGACTTTTGAGAGATGCTATACAGTATTAAAGGGTAGTCAAGCTACCATTTAAAAACTCATAGGATTGTTGTCCTATTTTGATTTATAGAGTTATAAAATGTGAAAGGTATCATATAGTTCAAAAGAAACTTATAGCAAACAACTACTTGGGAATACCTTGACCATGCTAAAGATCACAGCACATAGCATAGAAGGAAAGGGCACACACTATGTAACAGAGAAAGGATGGATTCATGTGTTGTGTGGAGCAAGGTGAAGTGTGCCAAGAGATGAGATAGATAAAACCAACATAAATCTATCTTAAACTTGGAACAATCAACGGCTGAGACAACGACAGCTACTGGATGAGTCTGGTGGCATGCAACGTATTCCACTCTCAGGTTACAATGAAGATCGCAACATTCCCTTACGATCTCTATACATTTTGGGGTATTCATGTCCTCCAACTGTTGGAGCACCCGTCTACATTCTGCGAAATTACCAGTCCATAAAATGTGCGAGCTCAACGCATTTACGTACAGTCAGCTCCAATCCTTTATTATTCAATACCAGACAACATTAATATTCGCAGCCATAACTAATCTGACGTCGCTGGGAACATTATAATTTAGAGCATGCAATTCATGATCTTGGTACCTATTTTCCTCTGCTTCTATGTACTCATAAATCCGCACAATAAGAGCAATGTCAGAAGTGGGATTTGAACCCATAGGACCAAAACTTGGGTCTACGAAATATGTTTGTTTGAAAGCTACTAAACATTGTTCAGTCATCATCTACAAAGTTACAAAATATAGTAATTAGTAATAAAATATATAATTACCATGTTTATGTTAATTAAACATAAGGAGAAGGAGAATACCTACTTCACACGTTTACACTAAATACAACGGCTAACGGCGTTTTTAAGAAGAAAGTAATTAGAATAGCTACGGGGCATTCGAAGCATCGAACATGGTACCTCGCACACCCAAGGCAAGAAACTGCAAAATATACTTTGAAATCAACCTTGTAATTGCATCAAGAAGAATTTTTTTTTTTTTAAAGTAGAAATATTGAAAAAGTGTGTAATGTAATATTTATGGTTTTAATTTAACTAATTTGTATAGTTTTATTTATATATATTTTAATTTTTTAAAATATATTTTGAACACATATTGATAATTTTTTTCCCTAAAGAATGTGTCAATTGTTTGTATTTAATAGTTAACCTAATATAACAACCACTTAATTTATAGTTATTAAACTCATGGTTAAAGTTAAGCTCATAGTTGTATCATCATTGGAGTGAAGCTAATAGTTGTATCTAATAGTTAATTTAAAAGTTCATATAAAACTATTGTAATTAACATTTAATAACTTTGAGTTATCTTGTCTCTTATCCTTCAAATGGAGTTAAACTAAGCCTTATTCATATTGATTCTACTCCTAACTGCGAGATGGAGTTGCAAATTATGTAAGTGATTGTTCTCAGTGCATCGTTTCACTCCAATGAAGGTGGACTTCTCTGAGTAAAAGATTGAGTTCATCTAAATTTAATTTAATAGTTGTATCACTATTGGAATAATCTAATAGTTATCCAATATAATAGTTATCTAATATAACCACGATTAGAGTTCAACTTAAGCTAATAGTTGTAGATTCGAATCATTGGAGTTAAGTTAATACTTGTATGTAATAGTTAATCTAATATTTATCATGTTTTTTCTATGTATACATCGAGTACCAACAAGAATTAAATCTTTTTAAAAGTAGAAACGCTAAGAAAGTGTGTAATGTAATGTTTATGGTTTTAATTTAACTAATTTGTATAGTTTTATTTATATATATTTTCTAAATTTTTTAAATTTACTTTGAACACACATTGATAATATTTTTTCCCTAAAGAATGTGTCAATTACTTGTATTTAATGCTCATGGTTGAAGTTAAGCTCATAGTTGTATCATCATTGAAGTCAAGCTAATAGTTGTATCTAACCGTTAATTTTAAAAATTAATATAAACAATTATAGTTAATATAACAACTTTGAGTTATCTTATCTCTTATTCTCCAAATGGAGTTAAACTAAGCCTTGTTCACATTGATTCTACTCCCAATTGCTAGATGAAGTTCTACTATCACATGAGTTGTACATTACCTAACTGATTGTTCTTAGTGCAGAGATTGAGTTCATCTAAATTTAATTTAATAGTTGTATCACTATTGGAATCATCTAATAATTATCCAATATAACTGGGATTAGAGTTGAAGTTAAGCTAATAGTTGTAGAATCATTGGAGTTAAGTTAATAGTTGTATGTAATAGTTAATCTAATATTTATCAATGTAATCCTGATTAGAATTGAAGGTAAGCCAATAATTGTAGAATCATTGGAGTTAAGCTAATAATTGTATCAAATAGTTAATTTAAAATTTAACATATAGTTAAGTTAATAGTTGTATCATCAATGGATTTAAGCTAATAGTTGTATCTAATAATTGAATAGTTGAAGTTCAGGTTTAATTTTTTCATCTATCACAAATTGTACTTATCAGATGTTAAGTAAGTTATTTTTTGTCTTTCTTTTAAATTGTTAATTATGAATTTTGGACGATGCCCATAGAATAAATCTAGTCAGTACACTTGTCGCATTCTTGTCCGTAGATGAAAACACATAGTAGGTAGTCCACCTCAAAATTCTAAGATATATATGACTACCAAGGTAACAAGATGCATGACTCTTACGTGACTGCACTTTAGCTAGACTCCTGGATGCCAAATGCACTTGGACTAAGCCTTAAGTGATTAGAGTTGAAGTTAAGATAATAGTTATAAAATCATTGGAGTTAAGATAATAGTTGTATCTAATAGTTATTCACTAGATGTACTGATCACATTTTAAATAAGATATTTTTATTTTTTTATAACTATTAATTTTGGACGACGCCCATATAATCAATCTGGACAATACACTTGTCTCATTCTCGTCCGTTGATGAAAAAACATAAATGGCAGTCCATCCCAAAATTGTAAGATATAACACCTATCGACGTAAATATTTTATTATTTTATAAAAAACACGTGTCAAAATAAACCGAAAAAGAATTACACATCTCTCCCTACTGAATTGTGAAATAAAATTCTTCTAAAACCACTAATAATATAGTCAATTTAGAAATAATGTTACAAACAAAATAAGAACGCCTTTAAAAGAAAAGTGGATCTCGAGAGAAAAGCCTTAAACCCTTTTAGACATTAAATATTAAGAGGACTTGAATACCAGGGACATAATAGGAGAACATTCATATATAGATATGGTTAGAAATGGAGTGTATTTTTAAATATATTGGATGCAACATTTTTAGAGAAAAAAGGATCCCGAGAGAAAATCCTTGAACCCTTTTAGACATTACATCTTAAGAGGACTTGAATAGAAGGGACATAATAGGAGAACATGATATAGATCATGGTTAGAAATGGAGTGTATTTTTAAATAAATTGGATGCAACATTCTTAGAAAAAAAAAGGATCCCGAGACAAAAAGCCTTAAATTATTTTAGGCATTAAATCTTCAAAGGAATTGAATGGGAGGGACAAATAAATAGAATAGGATATAGATCCATGGTTAGAAATGGAGTGTATTTTCAAATAAAATTTGATGCATAAAGCTTCATAGGTTAGTTAGAAAGTTAGGGACTCAAGTTATTAGTTAGTGAACAATTTTTTTGTAAATAGAGATCAAATTTTATAATTAGTGGACAAAATTTTATGTAAATAAGATAATTAGTGGATAAATTTAATCTTTTATTTATTGAAATTGTTCTCCTAATAAAGTAAAAATTTTGTTAAAAGGTGGTCAAAAGTATACTTAATTGATGACAAGAAAGAGGATAAAGTGCTACAAGCAGATGAAATGAAGGTTCAAATATTGAGCCTTGACATAATGAAAGAATTCGTTTCATTTTTTAACTAGATTGACATGAAAAGGGAACTCTGCTCAAGGTGATCTTCTTGATTTTTACACAAGATTGAAACAAAAAATAACTATGCTTGAGGGGACCTGTTTCATTTTTACGCAAGCTTGAAATAGAAAATAACTATGCTTGAGGACATTCGTTTCATTTTTTAACGAGATTTATATAGAATGGGAACTATGGTCGCCAGTATCTGTTTCATTTTTAATGAGCTTAACATAGAGTAGGAACTATGCTCATGAGCATCTGTTTCATTTTTTAATGAGCTTGAAACAGAATGGGAACTATACTCACATGCATATGTTTCATGTTTTAACGAGCTTGACACAGAATGGGAACTATGCTCATCGATCGTTCTTTGTCAACATGATGTCTATAGGTTGGTAGATATCCCCCTTACAAAAGAATCTAGTGACTTAAATCTAGTATGATGTCCAGAGACTATGCTCATTGACAGTTCTTGGCCAACATGATGTCTAGAGGTTAGTAGGTTTCCCACTTACACAAGAATCTAGTGAATTAACTCCAGTATGATGTCTAGATACTGGAGACATACCCCCAAAGCCTCCTCATGAAGAGAAGAAGCTAAGAATTTCAAATGAATGAACTTCTCCATGGTTTCCAGATTCGAGAGACACGACAGGTGAAGGGGAAGGAACCACAAGAACATGCGGGACATTCAGGGAAGTATGATGACTAGGAGTCATATGATGATCATGTTTAACAAAGGAAAGCTGATCAATGGTCACAATCTTCCCATCACGGGAAAAATACATCACTCAAAAGAGTGTGGACACTACAACTTTCAGGGCGTAAACATAATCACATCCAAGGAGTAGATTGAAATCTAAGGGACCTTGGACTACCATAACATCAATGCAGACAGTTTTCCCTCCTAAGATGATAGGAAAATGAGGAAGGATCCCTAAAGGCGCAGTAGGTCTTCGATTAAAATTCAGTATCTGATCGGTAGCTGGCACAAGCTAAGGAGAACCTAGGGCTTGGCAAGAAGTTGAGGATATAATACTAACAGAAGCCCCTTCATCGATAATAGTGTAGAGTATGCTCTTAGAAGTAACTCACAAAGATATCTGTAAAGGAACAATCGAATGACGAAAATATTTAGTTAGATTACTCCAGTCAAAGGAAATAACCTCATTACTTGGAGAGGGTTCTGTTGAAAGAGATAAAATTTCCTCTTATATAGAACAATCCAAACTGATTATGAAAACTTTAGCGAGTTTTAGTTCACTCTCAATTGGAAGAGAGGGATAAGATAAAGACTGTGTTGGCGTGACTACTTCAATCTTAACACTCTCTGATAAAGGAGTGGGGTCGGGTGGAGATGACGTTGACTCGACCACTTTAACTTCACTCTCCAAAGGAAGAGTGGGATGAACTATTTGTTCTTCACTCTCTAAAGAGAGATTGGGATCGACCAAGGATGAAATTGAATCGACCACTTGGTTAACCATTAGGAGGTCAAGGGAAAACTTACAATAACACATTGGAAGCCATTGCTAAGGAACAATAATATATTCCAACAAATTTCAAGATTCATCCATGAGAGGACAAATGTAAGTAAGGTGCATGTCCTTACATAGCAAGCAACGATATCTGACTTTCCTTTTCGACTCTTAACCATAGAGTCATTGGTTGACAGGGTATCATCAATATGATGACCAGAGGCTGATGACATTGGGTATTAGGAAGCCTCAAACCAAACTTCAAAAACCTGGGACAAAAAAAGACAATATTTAAGAAGATGGTCACCCTTGCAAAGTCTACAAATTGCAGGTGCATCCCAGCTTAGGTGCAACTATCCCCAACACTTTTATTTTCCTCTTTATGTCTATTACTATCAATATTTGTAGTTGTGGTAGTGTCCATTTTGGTTACAGGGACATTGAAGGACTATCATAGAAGATTTCAAATCTATTTGGTAGAATAATGTCAATTGTAGAAGCTATAAATTTCTATTGTAAAGTCAAATTGAGATGATCTTTTTCTTGTTGGAAACTACTCTAAGAATCTCAAATTGAGCTAACACTTCTTTTGTTAGGAAGTAGATTCATAAGGATTTAAAACAAGGGATGTTGTAAGGGATTTCATGAAATGACATTCAATTAGGCTAAGAGAATCAAATGACTTTTTTTGCTATTTGGCACAAAATTTCATATCTAAATTCAAACACAATATTAGCTTCATATTCACACTGAAAACTGAGACATTTAATTCAAGCTCATAAAAACATCTTCTCCGAGATTCTATACATTTAAGTGCATGCAAATGTTTTATCTAGAAAAGAATGAAAGAAACATAGAAAGAATAAGACACATAGTTGAGCCCCTCTTTGGTCCTCAAGATTTGGGGACAAAGCTTCTCAATGGTACGGGAATATTTTGAACCTAAGCATAAATTTTTTTACTATGCAAATAAGTTTATGTACATGAATACTTTTTCATTTTAAACAAAATTATTTTTTGTAACAATTTTTACTCCTTGATAATTTGTACAAGGCAACTTATCACTCTCTCTATATAAGTAGGGATCTTCTCCTTTAGTTGCAATAATCATTCAATGAAATACTCTTTAGTTTTTGTAACAATTCTTACCCCTTGATAATTTGTACAAGGCCACTTATCCCTCTCTCTATGGGTCTTTTGCTTCAATTGCAATCATCATTCAATGAAATATTATTTATTAGTTAGACTGTTATTTTAAAGATATCTTCCTCTATCTTTTAGTAATTAGAAAACATTCCAACTTGGGCATTCCTGTTCCTGTATCCCTATTTTTGGTTCTGTCTATGTAGCACTGTTATGTTTATCACAACGATGTGTTAGTTTTTAAGTTTATAGCTTGTGTTTTCTGTCTTTGAATCTGTGACAGTCAATCCATGGTCCATTTTTTGCTCCATGTACTAATATTTTTTTTCAATACAATTACAAAAAATATATTTCACAAAAAAAACAAAGAAACTGGAAGAGCAGCAAGAAAAAAGATTAACGGTCCACATAATATTGTTGGAATATGGAAATTTAATAGCGAACCCTATCAGAGAAGCCAATTAATATAATGTTAGCCACATCATCCAAGTTTTGGATCCAGGCTAACTTAACATCAAATGAAAACCAAAACATATTTGATATAGTTGTATATTGAAATTAGTAAAGCACAAAACCCTACTCAATTTGATAGGATCCCAATTCAAGCAAAATCCACACAAACCCATTTAATAGCAATGCAAGCTCACAATCCTAACCAATTTTAATACAAATGCAAATCTAGCACATAGAACCATAGATAGTTCATATAATTATGGAAGTATTGCAACATGCTTTCTAACACTTTGACTGCCAAACATCCAACACTTATTAAGAGGTGTAAAACGGTGTCACAGTTATGGCATGTGACCTTCTGTGTGAACAATAATAGGTAACTTGGAAATCAATAACAAACACTTTCATTGAGAGGCCTGCAAAATTTTTGAAATTACCTTTGCTATAACTCTTGCTATAATGAGATCATGTATGCTTTAATTCTCTTGTAAGGAAAGTGTAGCATGGACTTCCTTCAAAAATAGGGAAAAAAGAGAATTAATGACCTTTTTTGTAGGATTTTTGGCAAAACAAAACATGCCATCAAGTGAATACTGCTAAGATTTATAATCCTCCTTGGACTAAACTGTCTATTAGAATATTTTAGCCTAACTTAGGAGTTCTATTTATTTAATTGAGTCCACTAGTACCATTGGGTCCACTTAGAATAATGGGGCCACATGTACTAGTTGCTAGAGTGTGGGGAACACCAATAGAGACTAATTGTCACTGACTTCACTTGCATGCATCAATTTAGGCGCCTCCTAGGCCAATCCCTACATTTTAGGAGCCACTGGGAGTCTCGCCACCAACCTCCTTCAGTTATTTGGAGTTGGAACTAGTTAATCTTAGTTATTTTCCAGTTACATCCAATTAGATCACAATCAGTTCAATTAGCATGAGTTATGCATGTCTGCATGTGGATAAGGCACCTTTTCTCACTTGTCACTTTAGTTAGATTGAGTGAACTGTTTATTACTGATTGTGTGACTTGATTAGACATTTGGACTTAACCATTTGGCCTCCGATATTGATTGAGACACCATTAATTAGCTATTCAATCAGATACAATCACATTCAGTTGGTAGATTTGGATTCCTCCCTAATGAATTCAAATTCTTCCTTATGTAACACTATTGTAACAATGGATTAATGAATGACAATGATACTATAATTATTTGAGCTATACTCATCTATTTCCTGTGTGGTTGTTTTTGTTCAGTGTGTATCTTCATTCTCCTTTTACTGCAACAATAATATTTGACTCATTGCTTGAAGATATAAATCGAACAACAATTCTAACAAATACTTGTTAAAACAAACTAGAGTAGTTGTTGGTAGTTGAGGCAAAGTAAAGTGGCCTTGAGGACGATCCATTTTGCAGGCTTGATGATCATCAATCCTAGTTAATATTTAGTATTGTTGTTATTTATATGTACATTTGTTATTTACTACTGCTAATATTCCATTTAAGAAAACATTTAAAAAACACATTTCAAGAAACACACATTAATTAATATTCCATTTAAGTATTGAAGGAGCAAAATAAAGTATATGAAAACTCTAACATGGGCATGTGCACCAAAATTTGACAAACAAAAACTTGTTTCATCATTTTAAAAGTAATATTAAACATAATTGTTGAACTATCCAATAGTTCAAGAACCCTCAAGAACCATGCTTCAATAACACATAAATAAATATTTGACGATCGATAAATTCACATTGAGTTACTGCAAAGTTTCAACATCTGAACAATTCACCGCACCTGAAGATAAGAGAAATTAAAATGAGTATAAAATGAGTATGAAATTGATACAAACAAATGAATGATAATACAAAAAATAATACTTTATAAATAAGCTATAAGATAGTAGTACAAAAGATAAGAGAAATTATAATGGTTTGAAAACTTCACACTATTTAAAATTTTAATGAAATCCTAAAAAATGATGTGGTCACTTTCTTTAACTTGTATGTGTCATTCTTGATATTATATGATAAGATTTTTGTTGCTATAACATATTCAAGTTGTATGGATAGATTATCTGTTGAATCATACTTGTACATGCGTTTCCCCTTTATTCTATTGTACCAACAACATTGAAGCTCAAAACCTTTAGGCCTATCCAAAAGATCAGTGTCATTATGGTAATCAAACACCCTATTACTGTGAAGCTCAACACCTTTAGGCCTATCCAAAAGATCAGTGTCATTATGGTAATCAAACACCCTATTACTGTGGGATATTTAGAGGAACTATGAGGGATTTCCCAATGTCACCAAAACAACATCTTCACTCTCTTTATGCCAACCAACTCTTCTCTATCCCAAGGGTGGTATCCCTGGAATAATATTGCTAAATCTATACAATGGGAGTTGAAGGTGATATGAATAGTTGAAACCAACCAAACAAAAGTTATATCTTAAGAAAATAACGTGATGGAGGACTCATACTAGTTAAATGACATTGATTTACTTCAATATGTGCATTCTATCAAAATTTATGAGCTCTACAATATGCAATCTTTTTTTGTCCTAGAAAGAAGAAATGTGTAATGGATCAATTTCAAATGCTTATTTCTTCTTTATCAGAAATCCAAATAAAGCATATGATACGTTAATAAAAACCCAAGAACATTAATTTACCTATAGGTAACCCAAAATTGATACTTTTTCCTTTTAAGTGGCCGAGAAACCTAGAATTGCAGCCATTGATTGCTGCATAAATACACTTAGAATAACACATTTTCAAACTTTGATATATTGGCAATTAAACCTCTACTCTAAATGATTCTCTATTTTAAACCACTTATTTTTTCGATTAGTTTTTATATAAATATTGATATTTTTAAATATCAAAATGAAACATAAAAATGACTACAGATCTAATATCACAACAAATTTTCTAATATTCAAAACCAGATCATTAAAGTTCTAAAGAGAAACAAAAAAATAATGACGAGCAACAAAAGGTCAGAGTTACATGCACACACATGAGTGGATTACACTTAAAATGCTACAATATATAGGAAGACATTTCCATCAAATGATACTAAAAAATGTTGAAATGTAAAGTTGCAATGTTTTCAATTTATTCATAGTAGAATGCTTGATTACAAATGAGTGGTTGAGTGACCCCTCTTTTTACCAAAGATTGAGTAAAAATCTAAATTATGGCCCAGGTTACCTGGTATGAGGTAATTAAGATATTATTTAACTAATTAGTTGTAATCACTCTAATTATATAGTTGAGGTCTTATTTAATAGAAGTGACATTGTACTTGTGTGAATGGACTACATTATTATAAATCGTGAGCTTTAAAATAAAATATATCAAAAACACAAATTTACTTACATAGATATAAATGTTGTATTTAGGTACACAATATTATCATGGCCAAATTCCAATGAATCCCTCACTACCACTATTCTATTATTGCATCTTTATCACAACTCTTTCAAAACATGATAATGATCTCTATCAACGCTCATAATTTGTTTTTTTTTAAGTTTGGGATCTAATGTTGATGCAAATGAAATTTATTTAACAATAAAATCACCTATAAGCTTCATTATAACTTTAAAAAGGAAAAGAATCAATTAAACAATGGCAAGAAGTAATTATAAATTATAAATGGGAGCTAAGGCAAATTAGATTGTTAAAGGGCTAGGCTCATGGTATTAGATAGTTCAGGGGATAAAAGGGACAAGGCATTAGTGGGCTGAAATACTTATATCACCTAAGACACTTCAACTTACACTCAAGACACTTAAGACCATACATAATCCCACAAATAAGAGCACACTTAAGAGAGTCAACCATATAACAAAGACACATAATACATCTATAACACCTTAGGAATCTAAGGGGTAGGTAATAGGGATTATAGGCATTAATGGGTGATTTTATCAAGAATATTAGTGAATTAAGGGTCATAGTGTGCAATGATATGATTATGTTAAGGATTGTAGTGTGTCAGGGGATGATTCTTCTTGGGGTCAATGGTTATGGGGTATGGTTTTGACGAATAATTGTTAGGGATAAAGGTGTGTTTGGGAGATAGTGTTTTAGGGGAAATTATAATGTATCCAAGCTTAGAAATGTTAGAGGGTTGTTTCTTTAAGGATAATAGGGGTTAGGACATGCAGTCACTATGGATTAATATTGGTTAGAGGTCAAGTTGTGTAAAGGGGCTAATAAATTATGAGACACCATGTGTTCAAGTTCATATTGGTTAGGGCTCAAAATGTTTTAGGTAGTGATTGTGTTGGGGGTCTTGTAGCATGTCAATGGGTGGGTGATTATGTAGGGAGTCATAAGTGTTAGGGTACATACATTCTGGCATAGTTATGTTTAGTGTGTGAGGGGATACTAGTGTGTTTAGGGATGTAATTGTTAGGGATATAATGTATTAATGATTTATCATGTTTTATATTGTAATGTGTCAAGTGCTGATTATGTTAGGGATCATTTTTCTTATGAGTGTAATATGTGCAGGTTCATATTTTTTAGGGTATAAATAATTTGTAAGGATGATATTTTCATGTTCATAGCGCATTAGGGGGTGATTGTGTCAAGGATTACTTAGGGGTTAGGTGCTAAAATGTGTCCAAGTCCATAATGGTTAGTATAATATTATATCATGGATTGTAAGGGTTGGAAAGTATAAAATGTTTGAGGTTAGAATGCTTAGAGCCAAGGTTTGTTAAAGGATTTGTGCATTAGGGTTCATAGCATGTCCAAGATTATATTTGTTACTAGGTAATTGTATCAATGATTGCATGGATTCACTGGTATAGTGACTTAAGGGTCATAATGTTTACAATTCAATTTGTGTTAAGGGGTTAGTATGTTAAGGGTCAAATTGCCTTAGTGATCACACTAACCTTATAACTCCTAAAACAATAATGATGCTTGACTTAGCTGAACCTGATTAACCATTGATGTATATAGTTGTATGTGGTTGATGGTATCCCAATAAGAAACCACTAAACCTAATCCTAATGATTATTGGAAAATAAGGTTGACTATTGTGTATTATATTTAACCATGGTTAACTATAGATGTCCATGGGTGAGTGTATCCTTATATCAATGGATAACACTAATAATTCTCTAACTATGTAACCCTTAACCTAGTAATGATGGTTAACCATGTTTGTATATAGTTGTCATATTATGTTAATGTGTTGGGGGTCATAATGTATCCAATATTAGAAGTTTCAATAAATAATTGTATTAGGGGTCATTGGTGTTAAAAGGTACAATGAATTTGGGTCTCAAGGTTATTATGTCAAGGCCATATATTTCCCATTGGTGATCATGCTAACCCTATAACCACAAATCCAATTATGATGATTTATAATTGCATATAATTATTCATGGTTTATGATATCCCACTAACTAACCATAAATCCTAACATGTTGACCACTGAAAAATAAGGTTAAATATGGTGTGCTGTATAGACCATGGTTAATTGTAAGCGTCCATGGATCAATGTATTGTTAATATGTAAATTGTTGGCACAACTAACCTAAGATATCCAAAACCACAACACATAATGTGTTAGGGGTCATAGCGTGTCTAGTATCAACTTGTTAGGGGTGATTATACCAAGGTTCATCGAGGTTAGGAGGGATATTCACTAATGGTCATAGAGACATTTTGATCCATTTTAAGCCTTTTCCATGGCACACCTAAACCATTTCAAGAGCATTGTGAGCCATTTAGGAATATAGCCATTTCAGTCCATTTCAAGCCATTTCTAGAGCACCTGATCCATTTCAAGAGCACCATGATCCATTTTGAGGAGACCACCATCAGCCATTTCGAGGAGGCCATTTCGTGAATCTATTATGAGGCATTTCCAGACCACCATGAATATTATTCAGATCACCACGAGGAATTTCCATACCACCATGAGACATTTCATCACCACCCTAAGCCATTTTGAGACCACCCTAAGGAAATTCAAGGAGGAGGGTAGATCAATGGAGAAAAGGAGATGGACCGAGACAAAAAAATAGACACAATGTCTTCGGTAATCCCTACCCTTATTTTTTAAATCCTTTACAAATTTATAAATCAATCACTCATGTAAATCGTGGATTCCTTTCATTTTAATTTTTTGGTTGAAATGGGGCATGCATTAGTTGTAGGGAGTTCTTAGACTTTAAGATTGAATTAGGTTGCAATAAAGTTTAAGATATGGAACAATCCAAGGAAGAAAATATAACATATCTTGGCTCCCATGTATTATTGTGTGCACTAAAAACTATAATTGTCTATGATCTTACCAGTTTGGGTTGTGTAATTCTTGTGCACCCCTTTCAAAGGGGAAAGATCCTACTCCAATTCTACATTTTTAATCCACCTCTGGTGCCTTCACATTCCACATTAACCCTTGTGACCAAGAGATGAGATATTATCATGGATTTATGGTTGCGTAGTCTAGTTAAGGATTCCATTGAAGTAAACCCTACAATGCAACCTTCTTGTCCATGCTTGAATTGCAATTGCAAACCATCCTTGTTTACACATTGTGTGGCATATCAAGCTCATTATGGTTGTTCTTATCCATCTGTTGGATTCCTCTTCAAGGTTGGGTTTAATATAAAGGAAGCATTATGGATGCATAGTAACCTCAACTAGACCATAGAACAAGGTGAATCCAATGGTCAAGTACTTTCTAGTCAATCAAATTTAAGCTCACTATTAGTCCTTTCTAGGAACCATTATGTTAGTGTTAGGATTATTTAATCCTCCCTTGAACAAATATAGTCTTATTGATAATATTACCTAACTTAGGAGTCATTTACTGGAGTTTGGTACCACCATGAATATTGGTGCCATTGGTGCCACCGGTGCCATTGGTTCCATTGGTGATACTGGTGGCATTGGTGCCACCAGTGCCAATCCTTACATTCTAGAAGCCACTCTGAGTGCCACCAACAGCCTCCATTAGTTGGTTGTGGTAGGTAGGCAATTATGCTGAGTTAGCCTCCAGTTACAATTAGTTAGATCACTATAACCTAGTCTAGTGTCATTTTTGCATGCCTAGATGGGGGCTGACGCCTTTTCCACCTATATCATTAGTCAATTGATCATAGAACTTATTTAGACATCTAGAGTTAGACGAGTGAGCTGTGACAATGATTTATACACACCTAGTGAGCTATTCAATCGACTTGAGCTGGTAGATTCAAATCCTATCCATGGAATTTGAATTCTATTTATTTCATAATCATTGTATTATTCATTGAATGAATGGATATTATTATTGTAATTAATTGATCAATTATTATGAGATTTGTCTCAAATTTGTGTTGTTCAGTGTACATTGTATTTTATATTCCACTACGTAATTCTACTTCTCAATTGCTCTAATTTTCCTGTAGATCAATGGTTCACAAATTTAACATAGTATCCGATCCTTATTGAGGCTAGCAACAAGCCTTGTCCGATATCCATTGTACACCAGAACCATCTCAGTTTCCACATAAATCCTGGAATGACAACTTTGCTCCCTATGGATTCTGTCGAGAGAAGTCTATCTAGGTGTGACAACATATGAGAAAATGTACATGTCGAGGTGGAAAGGATTGAAACTGACATGATTATGAATTGAATTAGCTTTTACAGTGTTATTTGGAAGTACCTACGTAGATTCTTGAGGAACTGACTGCTCAACATACAAAATATGAATTCTTTAGATTTCGTACGCCGAATCCTTACACCCTTCAACTATAGTGATTGGATGGAAGAGATGTAGGTATCCTTGCGCAAGATTGGTCTGTTTAGGATGAAAATGGGTAGAGAAGATGACCCCCAACAGTATGTTGAGAATGTTTTTTTTTGAATCAACTTGATGAGGCCTTCAGCCTCATGTGCACTCATATCTCCCGGGATCTTTTGTTCCACCTTGAGGGGCTAAGGACTGCGAAGGAAACTTAGGATAAGCTTGTGTCTTTGTTTGGAAAACAAGATGAGCTTCAAGGGCATATTTTGGAAAATGAGCTCATTGCTTTACAACCCAACAGTTTCAAATATATTCAACAATTCTTCACAAAATAGAAGTCACTAGTACTGCAACATAAACAACGTGGATTAGAGAGGAAATATGAGCATCTTATCCTGTCGGTACAAAGAAAGCTTGGATCAGAGTACTTAGTATTTGTCTCTACATTTCATTCTAGAAGAGCTTCCATCCCTGATTGGAATATGCCTTCTCTAGATGATTTTGTTGAGTCCTTAATACAAGAGAAAGATAAATTGGTTCAAATGGGAGTGATTCAAACCTCCAAGAATCAATCACTCTTTGTAGGAGAATTAAACAATGCACAAGAAAGAGGGAAGCACAAAGGGAGGGAGACCAAAAACACTGATTCAAATCCAAAGGAGAATCATGAATCTTTCGGTGAAGCCTCGGGTTCCAAGAAAAATAAGAAATCCGAGAAGACTAGATTCCCCTACTGTATTAGAGGCTTTCATCTAGAAATCCAGTGCAAGAAGAATGCCATCGACTAGATTTCAACAGTCCTTGAACAGAATAATATTACCCTTCCACAAGGAGAAAAGAAGTCTGATGCTGGACAATTGACAGAAGACCACGAGAGGTGCCATGCCTTGAAGGAAAGCCTCACTCAGTCAAAGGCTTATTTGATAGATTCTAGAGCATCCAACCACATGGTTTCATCCATGGAATCCACCACCACTCTGACTATCTCAAGAGGACCTATCATTCATATTGGGGATAAGTCACGAATCCCAGTAGCAAGTAGAGGTTCTATTAAAATCCATCATGGAGAGTTCAAGAATGTACTCTATGTTCCCTATCTTGCATCAAATTTGTTATCTGTTTATCAGATGACACATACTGGCTCACCAAAGTAAGTTGTATGTGGTCCTAACTCAGTGGAGATCTCAGATATCTCATCTAGGAATATTATAGTGAAGGGTGTTGAAAACCATGCCTCCAGGGCATATGAATTCTTACACTTTCTGCCATACTCAGCTCCAGCACAATATTAGTTGCCATTCGAAAGGGGAGGTATAAACTCTCTTTCATCTCCATTTGCAGATAATGATATGTTGTCTAAGATTTTAGTTTCATAAGATGAGGAACAAGATCAACCTGATCTTGATATTGAGATTGTACCTCAAGATGATCTAGATCCAGATCTAGCTCTTGTTCCAAATCATAGGATTAAATCTCATTGAAGCAGTTGGGAATGATGATGGGGATCCACATGATAGAAGAAAAACGAGGTCCTAGTATTAGAATGAATATGTTGCATTCCCTCACACTGCTTCGCTACCTACAAAGTGGTGCAAAAATATTCTAGGAAGATGCTACTTGATGATATCAAATGATCCATAATTTGGCCCACTGAAGAACAAAATGAATCATTCCATTCCTCTTCTAGAAAGAAGAGAAAAATCAAGATTCAACAGATCAGAAGAATATGGAAAGGTTAACTTGCACATTCCCAGGATGATGATGCATAGAAGAACCATGATTATGCATGTCTACTCCATAGAGTTGCAACAAAATTTTACAAGTTTTTACCCAAAGAGGAAAATTTCCTCTTAAGTATAGATTGTTTTCCTTATTCACTACTTATTTTGAGGGGGGGGGGGGGAGGTTCCCATGAGTTTTTCCCCATTTCCCTTAGTTTATTAAGAAACTTTTATTTCTTTTATATAGTATGGGTGACTTTTGTCCTAGTTGCGATGGTCCAAGTTTTCCAAGTTAGGATTAATGGGGGGGTGTTAGGATTATTTAATCCTCCCTTGACCAAATATAGTCTAATTGATGATATTGCCTAAATTAGGAGTCATTTACTAAATTTTGGTGCCACCATGAGTATTGGTGCAATTGGTTCCACCGGTGCCAATCCCTACATTTTAGGAGCCACTATGAGTGCCACCAATAGCCTCCATCAGTTGGTAGTGGTAGGTAGGAAGTTATGCTGAGTCAACATCCAATTACGATTAATTAGATCACTCTCAGTTAGTCTAGCGCCAATTTTGCATGCCTACAAGGGGAGTGAAAGATTTTTTTCCTACATCATCAGTTAACTGATTGTAGAACTGATTTATACATATAGAGTTAGACTAGTGAACTTTGACAATGATTTAGACACACCTAGTTAGCTACTCAGTCAACTTTAGTTAGCTATTCAGTCAGCTTGAGATGGTAGAATCAAATCCTATCCATGGCATTCAAATTCTTTGTATTGTATAATCATTCTATTATTCATTGAATGAATGGAGATTAATGTTGTAATTAACTGATAAATTCTTATCAGATTTGTCTCAAATTTGTGTTGTTCAATGTACATTGTATTTGATATTCCACTGCATAATTGTACTTCTCAATTTCTATCATTTTCTTGTAGATCAATGGTTCAAAAATTTAACATGGTATTAGAGCCTTATTAAGGCTAGCAACAATCCTTTTTCGATCTGCATTGTACACCAGAAGCAGCTTAGTTTCCACATAAATCTTGGAATGAAAGCTTTGAGAAAGTGTACATGTCGAGGTGGAAAGGATTGAAACTAACATGATTGCAAATAGAATTAGCTTTTGCAATGTTATTTGTAGGTACCTACGTCGCTTCTTGAGGAACTGACTTTTCAACATACAGAAAGATGGATTCCTTATCTCTCGTACCCCAAATCCTTACAACCTTCAACTATAGTGATTGGAGGGAATAGATGCAGGTAACCTTGCGCAAGATTGGTTTATTTAGGATGAAAATGAGTAGAGAATCTGAGCCCCAATAGTATGTTGAGAATAATTTTTTTTGAATCGGCTTGATGAGGCCTTCGGCCTCATGTGCATTCATATCTCTCGGGATCTTTTGTTCCACCTTGAGGGACTAAGGACTGGGAAGGAAGATTAGGATAAGCTTGAATATTTGTTTGGAAAACAAGATAAGCTTCAAGGGAATATTTTGGAGACTGAGCTCATTGCTTTACAACTCAACAATTTAAAATATATTCAACAATTCTTCACAAAATACAAGTCAGTAGTACTGCAATGCAAACAATGTGGATTAGAGAGGTAAGATGAGCATCTTGTGCTGTTGGTACTAAGCAAGTTTGGATCAGAGTACTTCGTATTTGTCTCTACATTTTATTCTAGAAGATCTTACATCCCTAATTGGAAGATGCCTTCTCTAGATGCTTTTGCTGAGTCCTTAATACAAGAGAAGGATAAATTGGTTCAAATGGGAGTGATTCAAACCTCCAAGAATCAATCACTCTTTGTATGAGAATCAAACAATGCACAAGAAAGAGGGAAGCACAAAGGGAGGGAGACCAAAAACATTGATTCAAAGCCAAAGTAGAATCATGAATCTTTTGATGAAGCCTTGGGTTCCAAGAAAAAGAAGAAATACGAGAAGACTAGATGCCCCTAATGTATGAGAGGCTTTCATGTAGAAATCCAGTGCATGAATAGGACCATTGACTAGCTGTCAACACTCCTTGAAAAGAATAATATTTCCCTTCCATAAGGAGCAGATAAGTCTGATGCTGGACAATCAAAAGAAGATCATGAGAGGTGCCATGCATTGAAGGATAGCCTCACTTAGTTGAAGGCTTATTTGATAGATTCTGGATCATCCAACCACATGGTTGCCTCCGTGGAATCCTTCACCACTCTGAATATCTCAAGAGGACCTAACATTCATATGGGGTATAACTCACAGATCTCAGTAGCAGGTAGAGGCTCTATTAAAATCCATCATGGAGAGTTCAAGAATGTACTCTATGTGGCCTCTCTTGCATCAAATTTGTTATCTATTTATCAGAAGACACATACAGGCTCACCAAAGCAAGTTGTATTTGGTCTTAACTCAGTGGAAATCTCAGATATCTCAACTAGGAATATTATAGCGAAGGGTGTTGAAAACCATACTTCAAAGGCATATTAATTCTCACACTTTCTTTCATACTCAGCTCCAGCACAATCGTAATAGCCATTTGAAAGGGGAGGTATAAACTCTCTTTCATCTCCATTTGTAGATAATGATACATTGTCTAAGATTTCAGTTTTTAGAAGATGAGGAACAAGATCAACCTAATCTTGATATTGATATTGTACCTCAAGATGATTTAGATCCAGATCCAACTCCTACTCCAAATCATAAGCTTAAATTGGATGAAAATATCATTGAAGAAGTTGGGAATGATAATGGGGATCCATATGATAGAATAAAACTGAGGTCCCATTATCAGAATGAATATGTTGCATTCTATCACACTACTTCGCTACCTACAAAGTGGTGCAACAAAATTCCAGGAAGATGCTACTTCATGATAGCGAATGATCCATAATTTGGCCCACTGAAGAAAAAAATGGATCATTCCATTCCTCTTCTATAAAGAAGAGAAAAAATAAACATTCAACAGATAAGAAGAAGATGGAAAGATTCACTTGCATAGTCTTAGGATGATGATGCATAGAAGAACCATGATTATGCATGTATGCTCCACAGAGCTGCAAATTGCAGCAAAATTTTACAAGTTCTTACACAAAGAGGAAAATTTCCTCTTAAGTATAGCTTGTTTTATTGATTCACTGCTTATTTTGAAGGGAGGGAGGGGGGGGGCGGTCCCATGAGGTTTTCCCCATTTTCCTTAGTTTATTAAGCACCTTTTTATTTTTCATTAGATTGTATGGGTGACTTTTGGCCTAGTTTCTAGGGCCCAAGTTGTCCATAGTTAGGATTAAAGGGGGGTGTTAGGATTAATAATCCTCCCTTGTCCATATATAGTCTAATTGATCATCTTTCCTAACTTAGGAGTCATTTACTAGAGTTTGGTGCCACCATGAATATTGGTTCCATTGGTGCCACCGGTGCCAATCCCTACATTTTAGGAGCTACTTTGAGTGCCACCAATAGCTTCCATCAGTTGGTTGTGGTAGGTAGGAATTTATGTTGAGTCAACCTCCAATTACAATTAGTTAGATCACTCTTAGTTAGTCTAGAACCAGTTTTTCATGCCTGCAAGGGGAGTGACACCTTTTTTTCCTACCTCATCAGTTAACTGATTGTAGAACTGAATTAGACATCTAGAGTTAGACTAGTGAGCTTCAACAATGATTTAGACACACCTAGTTAGCTATTCAATCAGATTTAGTAATCTATTTAGTCAGGTTGATATGGCAGATTTGAATCCTATCCATGGCATTCGAATTCTATTTATTGTATAATAATTGTACTCTTCATTAAATGAATGGAGATTAATGTTGTAATTAATTGATCAATTCTTATCATATTTGTCTCAAATTTGTGTTGTTCAATGTACATTGTCTCTGATCTTCTACTGCATAATTCTACTTCTCAATTTCTCTCATTTTCCTGTAGATCAATGGTTCACAAATTTAATAGTTAGATATCATGTCCAATGTAGATTCAAGTTGCATATTGTTTTTAAGTATCAATCACATGTTTGGTTTAGATTCTACAAAATGTTTATGTCTCACATACTCATCATGTTTGTGGGTATATGATAAAACATGCACATTGTTTTCTAATATTGTATTTTACTTCTATTTGCAATTATTCCAAAATTACTCCAAAATCATGGAATTTGGAAATTGTTGGCCTATACAATTTTCTGATAAATTAAGTTTTCACAAGATATAAAAATTATGTCACAAGATATGAAATATGTAGTAATGAATATAGATTTTCTATATGGTTGATCTAGAGATAGGCCAAGTTTGTACACCATTTTTGTATTAGTTAGTGGCTTGAGTTTGTGGCCTACAATATATTTTTCAATGTTGAAACATTTCAATTCTCTTTGTAATAGTTTCCTCTTCCACGATCCTATTGTTTTTATAGACATAACTATGGATGCACATGCTTGTTCATTACAAATATGCATTTCCCCATTTTAAATAGATTTGCATTTTGTATTTTATAATAGGTCCATCCGAAGGAAATAGGTAATTTCCATTTCTTGCACATAAAAAATCAATCCTTTCTCTTTTCCTCGTTAATAATGTTTTAGGTTATGCATTTGGCTCCTTCGCTGGTTTCGTGTAATGCATTGACTTGGATTTAGAAGAGGGATTGTGCCTAGGCACGTGGTGGAGAAAATGAGTGACACGGAGGCTTATCCTTTGGCACAAATTTTGTATGGGACAAAGTATTCAAGGTGTTGGAGGTATATAGTGGTATTAGTGGAACTGTAAGATTTCCAATGAACTCTACATATTTGTTTGTATTTCTATTATTTTTTTCCATCAACTGACCTACATATGTTGCAAAAACAATTTTAAATATTAGTAAAATAAGAATTAAGAATTAAATAAACCCAAGTTTTCCTAGTAACATTATCAATGAAAATCCAAAATTCTTGGAACTAGAAAAAGAAGTGGTGGATAAAGGGTTACATAAATCACAATGAACATGTTGTGAAGGTGTTATTATGGAACAAAATAAGGCACCTTCGTCAAACTACCCTAATGGTATTTCCCTGGAATGCACCCAAAGCAAAAACTATCCTAGTAAGAAACAAGAAGAAGGCCTTTCACCTTATCATGCTTACCTCACTGTTGAAGTGGGAAAATATTATAAGTTCGGAAAATACTCATGCTAGAGTCCAATCAAACAATTAGTGTGAACAACAAAAACATAAAAATATGAAAATGTCCTGAAGTTGTCAAATTCATATTATCTAGAAAAATAACAGACATGGGGGATTCACTCAATGAATCTCTAGCATAGCACGTCCACTCATGGCATATGAAACAATACCCATAATTTAGTAAATATTGGAAAATACCTCCCAAAATTGTTTTTTTAACCCCCTCCCAATATGCCTTCCCAATTTAAAAAAAACCCCTATTTTTACTATATATTGTATGTATCCATTTTTTGATTTACATGTTTTATACCTCTTTACATTTCTACCTAGTATATTGACATGATACCCCTCTTATCACCCCACATGAATTCTACAATGCACCTTGCTTCTTTTGATGTATATTATGGATTCACATTACTTCACACACAATGGAATTACCCAATCACATATCATTATGATTTGCGACATCTAATGGTCTAATGAAGAGATGGGAGATCACTTCTTGTATGTCACTAGAGCCAATGCACATAGTACAAAATTTAGATTCAATGTTGCAGGTCCCCAATTACTGGATAAGCCTCTTGTGGGATGGTTATACAAGTCCCCAGGAGACCATTGAGATAACTAAGTTGTTTAGCAACTGAAAATTTCTATGACAATAATATAAGGGATGCATTAATAATTGTAGAATACCATTTATTTCTGAGCGAGCTTTATAATCTTTACAAAATTTAATTCTGCATCAAGAAAGGAGTTGTGCTTGAGAACCCTACCTGTGGTCTATTTCTATGTTCTTGAATATAAAGCATAAGAATATCAATACACCTTGAGACAATGTCTCTTGGAATTTGACTTCGCACTCCTGCATCAACGTTGTTGTTAACATAGCTTACAGGGGAACTGGTTGATCCATGCAGTAAGTGTCACCCCCCAATCTTTAGGCCTGGGAATAATTGGTTTGGTGCTCTTGCATTAAATTGGTTAAGATGTTTGATCGATCCCAAATGTGTTCCAGGGTTACCACCATGCTGGTGCACTTGGTTTACCTGAGGCTGCCCCAAATGAAAAGAAGCCTGCTGGCTAGTTTGAAATGGAGATTGATGTGACCTAGACTGCAAATGTCTAGTTTGATAAACTTCCCATTGATTGACTGCAGCTTGCTGATTTTCCACTTGGCTTTGGGCATGAGGTTGGGACAATGTTGGCATCTGGGTTTGACCTTGGACAGGAGCCTGATTTTGGAGAATAATCGGTAATGGGTGACCATTTTCATGATTGTCAACAGAGAAGTACAACATAAATTAACAGATTGAATGGAAACCGACCATTTTCCAGATTGCAAAGTGGTAATATTCAAATTCAGACTAGCAGCTAATTTCCATTTTTGTAGTGATAGTAATATTCTAAAAATAAAACATCAATAAAAAAGATAAAGGGCACATGCAAAGAAGTAAAAACAATGTTGCAAATATCTTCTGAGGAGGCAAGGATCTGGAAGAAACTTTTCGAAAATATCAGGAAAAATGGGGAAATAACAACAAAACTTATAACAAAACAAAACACATAACCACAAGTAATCACATTAATCTAAAGCAACAACAACATCAAATAATCACATTACCACATAAACATGAAAAGGAAACTGATATAGGAAAAGAGAAAACTATAGCCCCAAAAAAATAGACTTTATAAGAAAAATTATTGCACTCTCACAATTATTAAGTCAAGTAGCAATGTATATCGCAATCTTTTCAAAATATCAGAAGTGATAATATATTCAAATACATAAAAAATTTGCACATTTTTGGGCAGTGTATCAGCAAGGTGAAAAACTCATGAAACATCTCCTATATCACAATATATAAACAATATGTTTTGATATTAACTAAAAATGCTAGAAGGCAGATGAACAACAGTAGAAAATCCATGTTGCATATACACTGTTTAGTTTGCAAAGGCTTATATATTGGAGGAGCCTAGTTTTCCGTTTTATCTGGAGTTTATGATCTTCAAAGAAGAGGCAATCTTTCAATGTTATTATCTAATGATAAATTTTAAATATGTACTAGAAGGAATAACAGAACTCTGTTAAAGGAGACAATACCATCAAACAAGTTTTCAAGACTTCACAATATTTACCTTAAAAATGATACCTTAATTGGAAAAGCAGTGCATTTGCCATGAAAATTGGGACACCTTGAGGAGAAGCATCAACAACAATGGTGTTGGGTGTAGAGTGTGAGATTTATAGGAATGACAAGGGATGATTTGTGTTCTTCCAAAGCATAAATAAGTCTCAAATAAGAATTTATTTGCAACAAGACAGAAGGAAAGCAAATCTGTTTGGTTCATATGGTCACGTACTTGATTTTAATAATATTTTGCACAATAATTGTGAGAGAATTTTGATTCTATTATAAAAAAATGAGGGCCTTAGCTGCAAATAAAAGATGAACATGAAACTAATAACTCTCGATAACCAATGCACACTTTGACCAATAGTTAAAGTTTGAGAAAAAACATTGTCCAAAATTCTTTGGTTGTATCTATGCTAGATGTAATATCAGGGAACTTGTCAAAGTTAAAATGATGCGATAGGAAGAAATCATGGAAAAAGTGTAATATTTTTTGGCAAAATCAGAGATGGATACAACATAATTCTTCTAGTTAGATATGAGCTAAATGATTCTATTGAGCGGCTGCAGAGGGTCTTAGACTTGCTAGCTTAGAACTCAAAACTGTTGATTTTTAAATAGAACAATTTGCACCAAGAAAAGGCTCTATTACAGGATCCAGCCATAAATAAAATAAAACAAGAGACTCTGGTTGTCTCAAATTTGTCACATTTGGACTCTACAAAGAATCAGCTCACAAATATATCTAATGATGTTTACAATGCATGGATACAGGCTTGGACCATAGAAGAGTAAAACCCTAAAGAATGCAGTCAATAATATTTCAACAGTAAAACCTCCTTTAGCAATATAATTCACCAAGTCATGAGTAGAATGACAAGGGAGAGAAAACAAAAGTCTGAAGAAGAGCCACCATCCCTATCAATGACCATGAACTTGCCCATTTTGGGCCAGATAATTCCCTTAGAGAGTGGTCTATACTAAGAATGTTGAGAAAGAAAAAAACTCTAGTTAACTTCAATGTTAGAACATGAGACATCATCTCTATCAACGACCATGAATGTGTCAATCTTGAGCCCAAGAATATCCTCTGAAGAGTGGAAAAAAATTAATGATTTTGTGGTCGTAGGAGGGAGGATTTGGGCATCCCTTGATGTATATCTCTTGGCATCGAGGGCCAACCAATTTCAAAGGAGAAAAACCTAGGGATGTATGATTTGTCCACTAGATCTATGTTGAGATCTTGCTCAACCAATTGTAGGTTTTCTCACATCACCTATGGTTTGATACTGATGTTACCAAAATCGAAATCAACAATAAATTGGCGAGGAAAAAGAGTCAAAATTTTGAATCGGATTGGGAAAAAATCAACAAATAAAACAAATTAAATGTATACACATTTTGAATTAAAAAAAACAATTTTCATTGATATTCAAAGTAGCCATGTTCATAAAATGCAAGATATCAATAGATGTCCAAAATATATCAATTCTTATCCATGAGATGAGTCCATATAGATAAATCATTGTCTATATTGGTATCCTATTCATCAATAGAAATTATACCCCCCTCCTCTAAGCTCTAGCCATTGCCTCTACCTCGAATCTCAAAGTTGATCTTCCAAAGACATTAGTCAACACCCTACAATTTTGATGAAATTGGGCACATGCACAAAAGTGCTTCTAGTGGAGATGATCTGACACATGGCATGCAAACATGCATCCTCCCTGAGATTTGTTCCTTGATTACAAAAATCTACATGCACTTAACTAAACTGAGCTAGGTTGCATGCACCTTACCTAACTGATGCATGCAAACTTAAATTAGAAACTTAAAGCATGCAAAGTCTAAGTAAAGAAAAACAAGAAATAGATCTGAATTGCTAAATATAAAGGGAATCTAAACTGGATCTAAATTGAGGATGGCGCACACATGCAAAACTGGATCTAAACTGAGGATAGCATATGCATGCATGCACCCTCTATCTCTCTATCCATAAATTCTGATGTGGCCTCATTATCGCTGTACAGAATTGCAGGAGGGTTGTAGGGAGCTGCTATACATAACTCTGTTGGAGGATGGTTTCCTCACTACTGTACATACCTACACATATGTCACCTCTACTTGCTGCTGCCATTAATGGCACTCTGCTATACACTTACTTGGTCAATTGCAAACATTAATAAATTATCTTATCTTGTCTTATCTATGTCAGGGGTAAGGAATGATAGGTTGAGGTGGCGTAGTGGAATCATGTATCAAAGGGCACTGTCTCATTAATCTACTACAAATTGTGCATGTGACACTAATATCAATCGGGTCCTTAATTCCCCCAATGGATAATAAAGGTTAAAGTGAGGTGATCAATCTAGTGGACATCAATGGTCATGCATGTCTAGTTTGGGTAATGAAAGAAGGTAGGAACAGACCCTTTTGTATATCCATATAAGCAATAGAATTGACCCCAAATGTCATAACAAACAAGCCACCTGAAAATGAAGTGCCCCATCTCCACCTCTTTGAGGAAGCAAAGCTGACAAATCTTGTCCACCTCCTGAATTTTGGGATCTATACTAAGTCGACTCATCACTAATGAGTGTACTCTTAAATGGCCAATGGGAATCCTATGGCCATATGACCAATTTTGTTGTAGGTAGTCTAGACAAACAATGACATTATCAATAATTTGTAAGAATTGCTTAACATAAAATGCCATCTTAGAGCTGAAAGGACATGGGGATGAAACCCAATTGATCTCAATGAACTACTAATAGATTTTCTCTCCAATTGACTCACTAGTCTCCCCCTTTGGGGGAAAAAGGTGGGAGATCCTCAAGTAAAACATTTTAATTATTAGTTTAGGAAAAAGACAATAGGTTGAGGTTTTGAAGTAACTTGAAAGTAACCAAAGAATTCTAAGTGAAAAATACATTAGGCCTGCAAGTGTAAAGAATGCAATTATTCAGAAACCAAATCTAGATCAATAAAACCTTTATTTTGGGTATACAAATTTCAAGACTATTGGACAGATTGGAAGCAGTTTCCCACCTGTAATAATGAATTTCTAGGAATTCACGAGGAACAAAAAAATATATCTTGATATGAAAAATTTTTAGACCCATTTTAACAATAGCATTGATAGAATTATCCCCCCTAAACAGTGGATTAGTTCACTTTTGAGACCCCCCCAAAACTTACCACTTGATGAGTTGGAATATTTTGGAAAGGAATACTTCTAGTAACATGGATTGACATTGAAGGTTATCGTAAGACTGTTACTTGTCTCAGGATCTCAGCCTTATTAATATAAAGGTGTTGTTGGAGACAAAAGAAAGACATGACTCAGATCCCTTTTAATACTAGCGTTGGGAGAATTATACCCCTCTCAAAAGGGAATTAATTCACCTTTTTGACACCTTCAAAACTTAACGCATGATGAGTTAGAAGGCTATCCTTGATAGGAAAGACATGCTTCCAGTAACATGGATTGCACTAAAGGGTGTTTTAAAATTGTTACTGCCTCTGCCTTGTTAATTTAGAGATGTTGTTGGAGACAAAAGCAATAAATAACTAGAAGCTACAAAACTATAGAAGCTAGAAATATTAACAAAGAGCTTTTGCACCTTTTCCTCGCTTGCACTTACAATATTTGACATTACACCGAAATAGATCCATATTAAACTCAGATCTATCAAGCACCGAGAGGGATCCAATTTAGAATAATTTACACATAAGTTTGGGTGGATTTATGATGGTTTTAATTTTTTTATTTTATAAACCAACATGGGTTTTTTATTACTTTTCATTTGGTTTTAATTTTTTATTTTATGAGCTGATGTGAATTTATGTTTTTAACTACTTTTTTGTAGTGTTATGTTACGTTATGTGACAACATCTCCCCCATACTGGGATGTAGAACACCTCGCTACTCTTGGTGCAAAAACCCGAAAACTAGGCAGTTTAGAAAATCTTGCATCATTGCAAATATTTTGTGAAATGTTGAAGTATGCTTAAGGATGAATGATGCCAAGTGCAACTTCAAAGCATCTATACTAGAGGCAACACAAATTTTGGAATGTACATTTGATCACTAAAAAAGGTATATTGAGAACATCTGTGAAATATATTGAAAAACAGATTCAAAGCTTGATTAAGGATGAAAAATGCTAAAAGTGCAACTTCAAAGCATCTGTACCTAAGCCAGGACAAACATATTGGAATATACATTTGAACAGTGAAAAAATATTATGAAAAACACATCAAATGTATTGAAAAACATATTTTTAATTTCATATTTTAAAAGAGATTATAGTAAGTTGCATAGTCAAATTTCCCTCCTAACACTTACAAGCATTGGCCCTTTAGTGATTGTGTTTTCCTAGAGGCCATTTAGGGTCAATAGGGAAGGGGGGAAGTTCTTAGTGATGTTCTCCATGCTCGATAAAGATTCTAAAATACATTTTTCAAAGATCTTAAGCCTCAAATTAATTTGCCAAAATTTGGATTTTTCCCTCCAACTGTTTGTCAAACTATTCACCAATAAACTTGTTTTTTTGGGATTCCTAAAATTTTACCCAGAATATTTTTCCTCATCATGCAACATCTCTCTCATTATGCCCAAACATTTTTTCTAGATGACAACTAGAAATATTTTCAACTGAATTTTAGTCATTTTCAACCACAATCTAGAGGGCAGAATAATTCTTTTAGCGCTCGATTTGAAAAAAGTGTCGGTTGAATGTTTTTCCCTTATTCTTCTAAGTTTTGATTTTCTAAGGAAAAATGTGGATCATCATCTTGATTTGGAGTTCTGTCTTGGAATACTGGAACCATTTAAATTTTATCCTCTTGTAAGCTATTTCCTTGAATAATTTCCCCATTTGTAATGTTACCATACTCACGATCCAAACAAGTCAATGACTGGGGGACAAGTATTACTTGTATTGATCTAGCTTGAGTCAGGCCAAATGATTTTAAGTCAATGCAATTACAACTCACCAACCTTCTTATAATGCCCATTTGACTCAGGACAAATGAGTTCAAGTAAATGCAAGTATGACTCACCAACTTGCTTATAATGTTCAGAAACTGCACCATTTTATCCAAAATGTTCTAGTTTTTTCCCAAGCAAAGTCATCCTCTCAACTCTTCTACCTCACCAATTTTTTCCTTGAGCAAAGTCTAATAACATTGCTGCATTGATGACATTTGGAGGGTGTTTCAAATGGTGAATATTTCTGTAAAAAGGTAACCTAGCAAATTGGAAAAAAAAAGTCCCATAAATAGTATGGATGTTACTCATAACTATTGGACTTTTTGTTTTCCTAGGATTTATTCTCTATTAAGGTTTTGTTATTGCACCAAGAGGAAATTCCATAGCACATGTTGTGGGAAGGGGGGGTATCCATGAATTCTTTGTGTGTGTGTGCATGTCTATAATGCTTAAAAAAAAATAAAAATAAAACACTAACAAACATGAATACATGGTTGATCCTACCAAAACCTAAATTATTTCCATCTTGAATTTCTTTTGGAAGTGCATTCTTTTCATTGTAAAGGAATAGGGAAAGAACGGATGTTAATTCCAAAAAATAATCAATACAGAGAAAGTGCATGAGGTCAGGGTGGAGTGCTGAATTGATATTGATCTGAAGAAACATGAAGCTCTTTCTGTTGCAGCCCATTTTCTCAACATGCAACTGTACCTAGCAGAATCTTCGTTGCTATGAAGTTTTATCAATGGAATTTGAACTTTGAACCATTTTTCAAACTATGTATGGTGTGTTGAAAAAACTTATGGCTTTGCAGGAGTTCAAAAAAAAACCTGCTTGTTTCCAATCATTCTCTAGATTCAACAATAAACTGCCATATACGTGATACTGATGCTACAACAACTTTGAGCCCATGCTTTCCATTTACAGGATCAACAGTTCCCTGTGATAGAAATTTGATCTGGCAGTTTAAAATGGATGGTTTGACAATTGACACCTTAAAGAATATGATACCACTTGGAGCATAACAGATAGAGGGTTGAGATCATTCTGTACTAGCATAGGACTTCACCCAAACATCAATCATATTGGGAGCCAGGTTAATGAAGAATACAATGGGAGGCTCTTACAAAGCCCATGGTTGGGACTCAGGAGGTAGTTGTAGGAAGGAACTTTGCAATATCTTGATCTGGCAAGGCAATTAGATTTTAATTTTGATATTGATCTCTTTTTTCCCTTTAAAAGAAGGATATTTGTCACAAACTGTTGTTCTTAACTTGTGTGTATTTCATTTATTTATTTACTTGTTTATTTCAAATAATGAAACAAGTGACTACTTATGATTACAATTTTAGGATAACAGTTCAAATCCAGATTAGACAGAGTAAATTCTACTCTTTTAGGACAAAGAACTTCTAAGTCCTACATATATCAATAGATGCAGATGCATCATCAACCAATGGTTACCATGAGAACTATGGTTGTAGTGAGATTTATGCAACAACAAAGGGAACACATATTATTCCTAGCATAAACAAATTTCACAGGGGCTTCACTTGTTGGTCAATATCCTATCACGTTAGTTCATATTGTGGGTTTTAAAATTATCAAAAATCGAACCAATATATTGCTGGTATTGGGGGGATGAGGGGTTTAAGGTGGGGGTGGGTAGGGTGGTTTATAAGGATTGAGGTATAAAAAGGGTGGGGAGGAGGTTTTAAGTATTGGGAGGGGGTTTCAACAAAAAGAGTTTGGGTCAATATCTCTCGAAATTAAGGGTATTCTTTAATATCCCACGATCAAACATGCTATGTGAGAGGTTCACTAAGTGAAGCCCTCATGACAAATTTATGCATGTTAAGCCTTTGTTCGATATTTTCCACCATTTAAGATTCATGTAAAGGATATTAAGTAAGAAAAGATGTGCAGTTGAAATAAGTAAAGACTCTAATAGGTATAATATATGGTAACTACAAATAAAAGCGGAATGAACAGCAGCACCATCCTGCTCACTTACATTGATGTATTTCTCTTGAAACTGGCCTTGCATTGTGTTCCGAGGGTTGATTCCCCACATTTGAAATCCTAGAATTCACATGGTTTGCATGAAAGGATCGCCTTGGAGTTCACATTTCTGCATCCTATGCCCATCCATAGCTTTCTGAGGCTGACTAAGGGAAGGACCTCTTTGGAACATTGCTTGTTGATTGGAGGGGTGCATACCTAGGAACCTTGGGAGCTGGTTGTCAATTTCCATCCTCTGGTAAACTAGACACTATGACAAACAGTGGTTACTCGCATGCATGCTCAAAATTGTAGCCCCATCGAAACTTGGTACCTGGCTTGCTTGATTATGTTCAAAATCCATTGGTTGAACAACACCTTTCACTTCCTGGGAAGCTGACTCCTGTGAATATATATCTAAGGCATTACTCCTATGAGAAATACTTTGTTGTTGTAAGTAACCTACCTGTCCAGACAAAGAGAAAAAGCAACGCTTTTAAATTTTATGTTTCAAAAAAATAGCGTATTGTCTTGATTGATTGTTGTGAACATTGTTAGGGTAGGGATAGCAATCATGATTCAACTGTACATCACTGATATTGCTTCGAGTACCAAAAATCATCCAACTTATACCCACAAACATCAAGTCACTTAAAGTATGTAGTGTTCACAAACACACTAAATAACCATGTTTAAGTGACATGCCACCTACAGGTAGTGTCATACCAAGGCTTCATTTATCACTGCCTCTAGAATGTTCAAATAATTATCCACAAAAAATCTCTTACACTTGTTCATCAAAGTACCTTCATAGGAAATTCCTCGCTAACTAAGCATCATGAAATGAGCCACACATGAGAAAAAAAAGTTTAGTCAACCTGATGATTTGATAATAGAGTTGTGGTCTACTAGATGCACACCCAAAATTTTGGTAGACCTACTACAACTAAGCCATGTCTTCTATCCTAGCAACCATGTATAGTTTTGTTTAGCAAGCTCTTTTGTGGGACATTTTGGGAGTGGATAAGCAATGGAATCCATCAAGAAGTCAAACAACATCACAAATTCTTTTCCAACTATTAGGAAAACACAATTTGCACCTCTATACATCAAAGTTTCACAAGCACACTAAAAAAACTCAGAAAAAATACAATTAACTTCTTTAAAAAACTGATAATTAACTATAATCACAACATTCCTAAAAAAATGCAATGTTTCACTCTCAACATGTATCCACGTGTGGATTCCCTTCAATGATCCCTTCCCCACTTTCAAAGGTGATATAGTAAATATTATGTTGCCTACTTTATTTTTAACCCACCTATATGCATCATTCCCATCACCATTACATTACACAACTCCCTCATAGAACACACCTATCTGCACAAAAATGAATACACCAATATATCTTGATTCTTCACAATCCAAATCGTGTGAAGATTAAAATAAAAGCATAAACCATAAGGAAGGTGAACTTGTAAAAATTTTGGCATAGCTTAAAAAGCAGACAACATAATATGGATATTAATGTGCATTACATAAAAATGATTATTATTTATGGCAACATTAACCTTAAAATATGAACTGAAATATGGATTACTTTGGAAAACATTACAAAGTGAAGATAAACCTACATAGATTTGGGCCTTCAAACTAGATTACAAAGATACCAAAAGGATACCAAAAGGAGCAATATTAGTGAGGATCATACTTCAATGTAATACTTTTACTTACGCTATTTCTTTGTTATTTAGAATTTGATGATTGACTTGCTCCATAATTCATGAGGATTCTTGGGTGGCCAAGTATAATCCCTAGAATATAAATGGATTGGGCAAAAGTGGAAAAAATGAAGGAGATGGAAACCAAACAAACAATTGCTGTAAGAAAGTATTAGCAATTATTAGAGGATTGATGACCTTGGCTCATGATACACTTAAGGGGCATGCGTTTTGAAATGGTAAACCGAAGAGACAAGTCAGAAGATGATAGACCCAAGAGACAAGTCAGAACCAACAATCAGATAGTTTGATAGTCTGTGTGCAACTGATTCAGTTTTTCAGTGATTCTAATTTCTTCTATGTTTTATATCATGCAGAATAACTCACCCAAATCCCAGACAAAAAAATGTCGATTTATATTCAAAGCTTAACTAATGGGATTACTAGAAATAACATGTGGTAGGTAAATCCCTTGTTCAAGTATTTTTGGATTTAAAAAGAAATTGAATTTTCAAAATTTAAGTAAAATTTACCAAGAGGATCAACTAAAACTTACAACTGAAAATTGGTTAAATTGCTCTCAACATTATCTCTGTAATTGCATTTTCATTGAATTACTTGTACTCTTATTAAAGCACGACAACAACACAATATAAGATAATCTACCAGGGGCATATGAAACAATTATGAAAACGAAATTAATCAGTTTGATCACTATCCATAGGAAAATACAGTCCAGTACAAATACAACAATATATACTTGAATCATGATAAACATAAGAATAAAAAAGCAACCATTGTTTTCTATTAAATTACTCATTGATACAGTATAAATCCTGCTGACTTTATGCAAGTCTATAACCATAAATTGGAGAATCAGTTGTTGTATGGCCTAATCATAAAAACCACATCAATCTCCTACTAAATTGGTCATACAATAAAATAATTTATCGCCATTTTTAAAATAATTCCAAGGCACGTTGGTAAACCTGAGAACCAAAATTATTATCCGTGATATCTGAACAATAATCTAGTAACTTCCATTTCTTACAATAACCGCTAATGAAAAATTGGATAGGGATACTGAACAATAAAATGGAGCATTTATGACCCAGGGACATTCTTAAAAAGAAATGGACAGGGATACCGCATAATAGAACTTGTATAGCCAATGGGATAGGTTGTCAATTTATCCCTCAAAGACTCCCTAATGTTTCTATGCAGGAATTCAACTTCTCCCCTTTTCTACCATTCTGGAAATCAATTAACAAGCTTTCAACATCTAGAGTTTAAGCTTCGAAGCACTCATTAAAAGTTTTGAAGCAGGGAGTTTGTATTCTCTATAAAATGCGGCGTTGTTGAACCTCTCCATCCCTAAAATACTTTCCAAATAAAATAAAATAAAAAAGCCAATAAATTAAGTGCTCTAAAATATCGTCTTCTACCTCATCAGATGGCAGCAGTCTCCCTTCACCAAACCCCATCCATCTGATATCTCTTCCACTATCCTCGATTCACAACCGAAAATCCTGTGCCCTTTATTAATAAAACAAAAAACCTCGAGGCTAACCCTTCATGCAAATAATTTACTGAAACCCATAATGATCACTACTGTTCGTAGCTTTGATCAGAACGAAAACAAATGTGCATCGGCACAGAGACGAACCATCGACAATAGGGTTGCCAAGCCCGAAAGTCAGGAGTTCAAAACCCCGTGAAACTTGCAGCCCAGAAACAGTAATTGAAAACCCCAACTTCTCCCTCAGACTGAAAACCCAGCTTCTCCCTCATGCGCAGTCCTCGACCTCGTGAAACCCCATGCTCCCTCCCACGACGCACTTCTCCCTAGTGACTGATGTTTAAATATCAGGGGATCCACCCAGATCATTCATCAAAAGCCTCAATACAAATCAGAGATGAGATATATCAAAAACAGAAAATAATGAATCTATTGATTTCACAAGGTGATTTATAATTGAATGCTCTTCAATTTATAGCCATAGAAGAGTCTTAGCTACAGCTAAGAAAAAAACTTGGTGATTAATAATATCAGATCAACTTACCATTCATAATAAGCTGTACAAATTGGAAAAGTACCAATACCAAACACCTCATAAACTATATGTGAGAAACAAACAGCAAAGGAATGAGAGAAGCCTTGAGCCAAACAACCTCAATACGGTCGATTAGTTTCACTGAAAGGAGCTACTGAAACCCATTTCTGCATAGAGGGCATGACAGTCGACGACAATACCATTTTCTGATGCATTTTTTATGATAAAGATGGTTACAACGCAACTGTTTCACACGCGTTCCCATAGAAATTTCATTCTGACAAACTGAACAAAACAGCGTTCCCTCGCCAACGAGCTCCTGAGTAGCAATAACCGTTGGCAAACAATCAACAGCTGAGACAGCGGCAGCTACTGGATGAGTCTGGTGGCGTGCAACGTATTCCGCTCTCAGGTTACAATGAAGATCGCAACATTCCCTTATGATCTCTATACAATTTGGGGTATTCATGTCCTCCAGCTGTTGCAGCACCCGTATAGATTCTGCGAAATTACCAGTCCATAAAATGTGCAAGCTCAACGCATTTCCGTCCAGTCGGCTCCAATCCTTTATTATTCGATACCACACAACATTAATATTCGCAGCCATACCTAATCTGACGTCGCTGGGAACATTATAATTCAGAGCATGCAATTCATGATCTTGGTCCACTCCGATGCCATTTATATCGACATTATCCCAAATTCTCTCGAGTTTCCACCTATCTGTGTTACCTTCTCTGATACATCTCAACAAAACGCCCGAGACCATGTGCTGCTCAACATTTTCGCTTTCGCTGATCATGTGGTGCTCAACGTGGTCAGATCCACCACTTGCTAACCTATACAAACAAGATTTCATATGTCTACTTCGCGGAGGGCCTCCCAATCTTTGCCATTCAAAACCTCTATTTTTCTCTGCTTCTATGTACGCATAAATCCGCACAAATATCTCTCTCGCAAGATCCCTTGCCTCTCTGTCAAAGCGATTACTTCTCCCAGTTTCTTCCATCTATAGATTTAGCATTAACAAGAATCAAATCCTTTTTAAAATAGAAATGTGAAGGAAATCTGTAATGCAATGTGTCATAGTTAACTTAATACAACAACTACTTAATTTATAGTTGAGTGATTGCTCTCTGTGTTGCATGGTTTCAATTCAATAAAGGTCTGACTTTTATGTGGATAATAGTTATCATTATTGTGTAATCTAATAGTTGTATCACTCTTGGAATAATCTAATAGTTATCCAATATAACCGCAATTAGAGTTGAAGTTAAGCTAATAATTGTAGAATCATTGGAGTTAACTTAATAGTTGTATGTAATAGTTAATCTAATATTTATCCACTATAGCCCTGATTAGAGTTGAAAATAAACTAATAATTGTAAAATCATTGGAGTTAAACTAATAGTTGTATCAAATAGTTAATTTAAAGTTTAATATATAGTTAAGCTAATAGTTGCATCATCAATTAATTTAAGCTAATAGTTGTATCTAATAATTAAATAGTTGAAGTTGAAGTTTAGTTTTTTCAACTACCACAAAGTGTACTTATGAGATGTTAACTAAGCTATTTTTTGTTTTTATTTTGAATGGTTAATTATGAATTTTGGAGGATGCCCATAAAATCAATCTAGATAGTACACTTGTCTCATTCTCGTCCGTAGATGAAAACACATAGATGGTATTCCACCCCAAAATTCTAAGATATATACGCCTACCAGGGTAATGGGATGCAAAAGTTTATTAGGAGTTCGAACGGTTTTATTATGAGTTGTAATAGTTAAGCTAATAGTTATCCAATATAACTACGATTATAGTTGAAGTTAAGCTAATAGTTGTATCTAATAATCGATGGAGTTAAGATTGTAGTTGTATCTAATAATTTAATAGTTGATGATTAATTTTAATTTTTACAACTATCATTAAGTGTATTTATCACATTTTAATTAAGCTATTGAAATTATTAATTATTAATTTTGAACGACGTCCAAAGAATCAATATGGACAATACACTTGTCTCATTTTCATCCATAGATGAAAAATATAGATAGTAGTCCAACCCAAAATTTTAAGATATACAAACCTATCAACTTAAATATTTTATTATTTTATAAAAAATACGTGTCAAAATAAACATGAAAAGAATTACATATCTCTTCTTACTAAATTGTAAAATAAACTTCTTATCGAAAACAATAATATAACTACCTAAAAACTTAGATCTATCCCCGTGATAAATAGTCAAATTAGAAAGTGTTACACACAAAATAAGAAAGTCATTTAAAAAAAAGTGGATCACGAGACAAAAGCATTGACCTCTTTTAGGCATTAAATCTTCAGAGGGCATGAATATAAGGGACAAATAAATAGAATAAGATATAAATATGGTTAGAAATTGAGTGTATTTTAAATAAATTGGATGCAACATTCTTAAAAATAGGATCCCGAGACAAAATCCTTGAATTCTTTTAGGCATTAAATCTTCAAAGAACTTGAATACAACGGACAAATAAATAGAATAGGATATAGATCATGGTTAGAAATGGAGTGTATTTTTAAATAAAATTGGATGCATAAAGTTTTATAGGGTAAGCTAGAAAGATGGGGACTAAATTTAGTGAACAATTTTTTTTGTAAATAGGGATCAAATTTTATAATTAGTAGACAAAATTTTATGTAAATAAGATAATTAACGGATAAATTCAACTTTTTATTTATTGAAATTGTTCTCTTAATAAGATGTTTTTTTTTTGTCAAAAGGTGGTAAAAAGTATACTTAATTGATGGGATATTTGATAACCAAATTTTGTTTTTAAGGGGTTTTGTTCATTTTAAGATGATCTGTATTAGAGAATTGTAAAAAAACGAAAAATCAAAGTGGAAATTTGCGGAAATATAAACTCCTTAGAAATGTTAAGTTTGTCCACTTGTTAATTCATTCCCTATGAGTCTATTTGAATGCTTAATGTAAAGGTGTGCATGTCCTACATGCATTCTTCCACACCGTACTATTATGGAATCAAACATTGATATTATGTAGAGAATAAATGTAATATGGTCTAGTTTCCAAATCCACTTATGTTCAATTTGAATTTAAAATTTCAACAAGGATTTATGGCTTTGATTTACAAAGTGTCTAACAATTTAAGGCATTGAATTTCCAAAATGCACATGAGACCCCTCGTTTGTGGCACAAATTGCTAGTTTAGGGCCATGTGCACGCAAAAGGATGAAGTTAGTTAGTTTAATATCCCCACTACAAGATAAGAGATATTAAGATAATATTTACCACAGAGAAAAAACTAGACCAAAAATTTGACACCAAACCCCTTAATTTCAAGCTTTCGCAAACACGTCCTAATCTACTTGACTTTTTCCTAGTCTGACTGAGAATGACCCTAACACCCCCAAACCATTCCAAATGGATCACTAACTAACTCCAGGGAAAATTTATTACGGTTTATAGTCATATACTTATGAATGAGAATTCCAAAATATTGCAGATTTGTACATAGTCACTTATGCTTGAAATTGAAACACAATAGAAGGGAAAAAAACCATGAAAAATTATTATAAAATGGGTAATATTATATGTTACATATATGGTTTCAAAGAAGTTGCAAAACCTCATAGAAATATGCTCCAAGGAAGATAGAGAAGGCTGCCAAGTTTTAGCAAAGAATAATAATGAAAAATGTTGCTCCAAATGACAATTTTACTTCAACCAGTGCACCTTCAATGGGACGATTTCAACCTCCAACTCACAAATATTCTAAATATGGAGCATCCTCCATTAGATACATGATATATTCATCCCATACATCAATACCCAATAGGTCTACACAACCTCTAGCACGCCATCCTTGAAAAACAACACCGAAAACACAAACTAATGGGAAAACACCAACAAATTGCTATTTCTATAATTTGAGATCCAAATGCTCCAAGGGAAATTATTTAATATAATTCTGACAAACTGCACTAAACAACATTCCCTCACCAACGATCTCCTCATTAGCAATAACCGTTGGGAACAATCAACAATTGAGACACTGAAAACTAGTGGATGAGTCTAGTTGCATGCAATGTATTGCGGTCTCAGGTTACAATGAAGATGGAAACATTCCCTTATGTTCTGTATAGAATTTGGGATATTCATGTCCTCCAACTATTGGAACACCCGTCTACATTCTACAAAATTCCCACTTTATAAAATGTGCGAGCTCAACGCATTTCCGTCCAGTTGAATCCAATCCTTTATTATTCAATACCAAATAACATTGATATTCGCAACCATACCTAATCCGACATGTTCGTGAAAATTAAAAAGCATGTAATGTTAGTATTATGATTAATCCTCCCTTTGTCTCCTTTGAGCACACAAAATATATTTGTTTAATTTTCCTAGCTTAGGATGTCTCATCACTTCACAAGTGCATGGGGTACATGATTAGTGGACATTTACCACTTACTGCACCTATTTGGATGCATTTTGGAGCTCTAGAGATCACTCCCTATTTTATAGGAACCCACTCGGAGTTGTTAACAGATAAATCTACTAAAGCAGACTCAAGCCAGATCTCCCTAGTCCAAGTGGATCTAGAACAAATCAAGTACAGAATACAATCTACTTTTCCAGTTCAAATAGAAATGCAAGTTAACAAATAGATCACTTACCCAAGGTCTACAAATCCTTTTCCTCTTTGTTTATCGAAACTCTAGAGATTTTAGATCCCAAGCTGCAAAAACCTGCAGAGCATATGGAAACAAGAAAATAGTACAACCATAGGTAGATATGAATTGATATAAGATAACATTTAAGGAAGAAAGATTTAAACATCATCATTACACCGACATTTATGGAAAGAGTTTGTATTACTGTAATCAAGGAGATACATAGAATTACATAGAGAAGGAATGTCACAAGCTAGCATTAATGATGTAAGTTTCTATCCAACAATCCAAGCCAAACCTCCAAAGAATGATGGTATTCCTCACAAAGGATGAGATTTTTCCTCTGAAAGGATGATAGGGATCACATAGAAATTTCACCAGCATAAGAGTAGCATAGTCCTTATTCTCTTCACAATGAAGAGAGGGTTTAATTTATAAGGCTAAAGGGGCAGAGGAGGTTGAATATTATGAGGATAAGTCTAAGGTACCCTCCCATTAGGTTAGGGAACCGAATTCCACCTCACCTAGAAGCTAGGGATGACCCTACACCTCATCTACCTTCGAGAAGGGTCTCGAATCTTTGAATTTTACCCTCTAAACACCACTAGTGCACCTTGCAGTAGGAGACAAAGTGCCAGGGAGGGGATGACACACCTTGCATGAAGGGAAAGAGTGCTAATGGCACACCTTATCAAGGTAGAAAGAGAGTCAGCAAGGGGCTGACACACCTTTATTTAGGAGGAAGAGCATCAACCTACTTAGAGAGGGTAAAAAGGGTAGGAACAACCTAAAAATAAATCCAGTTTAGCTAAGGGAACTTTAGGGATTAGGAACAAGATTAAAACATGGATCATGATGATGAGATTTTAGTGTAACAAAATGCCCCCCAAAGCATGAATTTAGAGGAATACGATAGGTGAATGCTTTTGGAAGTGAAGAAATCGAAGGCAAGGATGTTGGATGGAAGTTACTGCAGTATAAATTACTCAAATATCACATAAATCTGAACATGGATGCTGACCAATACACTACAGGTCCATGGTAGTAGAGACCGTCTAAACACAATCATGGCTACTAAACACAAACGTAGGTGCAAGATGAGATGATAGCACAACCATGACAAATAAAAAGTGGATCAGTGTAATATGACTCAAACAAACTCCATCGCAACCTGGACGAGGTATCAATAAACCCAAGGTATTCAAGCTAAACCCGACACAATATGAATATAACCATGTGATTACAATGTCTTGACGTCGAACATGGTAGAAACCACTTGATTACCATTTATTAATGTAAACTATTAACAAGTGTGAGGAAAATCACCATTGATGTGAATGATTCCCAAGGTATCTCATTATATCCTCCCAAGTGTAAATGAAGGACTTGGAGTTGAACACTTGGTAGAATCTTCCAGTCAGAGGTCGTTAATGAAAACCTACTGTTGAAACTGAGGAAACTTTCCATTGAGGCATGCAGGCTTCTAGGTACTTGATTTGGTCTCTAAGTCTACTTCATGGATGAGGTGTTGAAGTCTATAGGAATATACTCGTTGAAGGAGGGCCATGATGTATTCCCCATCATTGACATGAAATGAGGTCACATATGTTTTAAGGAAAACCGAAAAACCAAGTGATATATGAGACTGAGTCAGAGATGACCAACATGATAGAAGGTAAGCTGATTGTAGATAGTGAAGACCAAATTTCTATTGAACATGGGCATGGCATGAATTGGAAGTATTGACTTTAATGAGACTGATACCAATCCCCCAATGCAACTGATTGTGGGAGTATTCTTGGACAACTCAAACGAGTAAGAAGACTCAAGTAATGAGCAGTTATTGAAGACAAATAGATCACCCAAATCCTGAATGCACATGCATATGAGTGCCATATTCAAGAGTGACTATGTACTACCGTAAATACAATGAAACACAAACTCTGCCCTTAATTTCCCCATCATGAAGGATGAGTACCTCTTTTCATTTTTACGAGTTCAAAGAAGGTAAAAAACACTCGTTGTAGCTCATCAAGTGATGAGTCCATTCTCATATGTTTTATGAACCTAAGAGAGGAGGGGTCCATTCCCAGAAAGGGTCCTTCATCATTTAATTTTGTGAGTCCGATGAAAGTAAAATGATTTTTCGTTTCATATTTAGAGAGTATGAAATGACTAAGAAGACTCCATAATGTAAATTTTTCGTAAATTTAGTCCCCGAGGCCTAGAAAAGTATAAACTAATTCCCAGGAGAACTCTTCCAGTCATGATTGGCTGCAGTATACCTTTTTTGTAAGTAGTTCCCCTGGTCCGAAAAAGGGGTAAACTATCACCAGCAAGACGACTCTTTAGGTCCTTTTACGAGCGTGAAGAAGAGAATTTCACTCGACGATATTTTCACATTTTAAGAGTCCGAAAAGAGATTAAAGAGGACTTTATTAGGGTTATTTTTCCATAATCCCATTTTAACGAGTCTAAAAAACAATAAAAGTACACTTGATACCTCTTCACTGATTTTTTAACAAGCACGTCGAAGGCATAAAAGGCACTCGGAACCTTTTTCATGTTTGAATCCAAAGCACAAAAAAGAGATAACGTAACTCAACACCATCTTACTGTTTTTAATGAGCTCGAAGATCGGTTAAAATAATTCTCAAGGTATCTGCTTCATTTTTTAACGAGCTTGACGTAGAATAGGAACTATTCTCAAAGGGTCATTTCATGGGTTAACAAGCTCAAAACTGAAAAGAAAGTATGCTCAAAATGACTCCCATTGACAAGTGATTTCCCAACATGATGTCCAGTGGTTGGAACTTGCCCATAGTATAACTATCAAGTAGTTTAACTCCAATATAAATAGGTAGGGTACATGCCCCCTAAGCTTCATTTTGTCTGCTTACTCTTTTCTAACTAAATTTCAGGTTAATTCTAAGAAAAGGCTCACCATAAATAGAGGAAGAAAGAAGATCAAGTGCTACAAGCAGATGAAATGAAGGTTAAAATATTGAGTCTTGACACAATGAAAGAATTTGTTTCATTTTTTAACGAGATTGACATGAAAAGGGAACTCTGCTCAAGGTGACTTGCTTCATTTTTACAAAAGCTTGAAATAGAAAATAACTATGCTTGAGGGGACTTGTTTCATTTTTACGCAAGCTTGAAATAGAAAATAACTATGCTTGAGAACATTCATTTCATTTTCTAATGAGCTTGACATAGAATGGGAACTATGCTCTCCAGTATTCGTTTCATTATTTAGTGAGCTTAACATAGAATAGGAACTATGCTCACGAGCATCTGTTTCATTTTTTAATGAGCTTGAAGTAGATTGGGAACTAAGCTCACATGCATCTGTTTCATTTTTTAACGATCTTGACACAGAATGGGAACTATGCTCACTGACAGTTCTTGGCCAACATTATGTCTAGAGTTTGGTAGGTTTCCTCCTTACATAAGAAGCTAGTAACTTAACTCTAGTACGATGTACAGAGACTGGAGACATGACCCCAAAGCTTCGTCATGAAGAGAAGAAGCTAAGAATTTCAAACAACTAAACTTCTCCATGGTTTTCGGAGTTGAGAGACATGACAAGTGAAGGGGAAGGAACCACAAGAACATGCGGGACATTCAGGGAATTCTGATGACTAGGAGTCATACGATGATCAGGTTTAACAAAGAAAAGCTGATCAATGGTCACAATATTCCCATCATGGGGAAACTACATCACTTGAAAGAGTGTGGACACTACAAATTTCATGGCATGAACATAATGATGTCCAAGGATTAGATTGAGATTTAAGGGACCTTGGACTACCATAAAATTAATGCAGATAGTTTTCCCTCCTAAGATGATAGTAAAATGAGGAAGGATCCTTAAAGGCGCATTAGTTCTTCGATTCAAAGCTAGTATCTAATTGGTGGCTGGCACAAGCGGAGGAGAACCTATGGATTTCCAAGTAGTTGAGGATAGAATACTAACAGAAGCCCCTTCATGGACAATAGTGCGGAGTGTTACCACCTAAGTTGTACTTAGTGGTTTTTTATCAAGTGAGCCTCGTGAATCGGACAAGGATAACTTGTTCGGACTTCATAAGACCTTTAGTCTTGCTTTTGGGAAACTTTGTTGTACTATATCACATGTTCATACCCCCTTGGGGGAGTTGTAATAAATGTTCTAGCATGATAGTGTCTGTAAAAGACTCGGTCTCTTAGACTTTATTTGTCAATCCAATCAGCCCATGGTGTTTTTTTCCTTGGTTATTATTGGTTTTTGAATAAATGACTGATAATTTCTAAGTTTTTCACTCAATACCTCCAAAGTTTAGGTGGTTGGCTTGATATTTAGGCCTATTGAGGTTATTAGAGTCTATGTGTCAATGTATAAACATGCTAGGCATTATGGTTGAGTCATATGAACATGTCTAAGTCCCCCTAGGTCTTTTAAATTTTTAAATTTTTAAAATTTTTTAAGTGTTTTTTAATTAAAATTTAATTTTTCCAAACTTAGGCTACTTTTTAATAGTTTAATTGGAAAAATTGGTTTTGTAGTAAAAGTGGGATCGAAAGTCACATTGAGTCACGTAGGTGCTCATTTTCAAGCTAATAGCACCCAGTAAACCTATAGACCCACTATTTCCTAGTTTTGAGTGATTTTCCATCACTCAGGTCAGAAAACCCCAAAAAATCAATTATTGATTATTTTAATTAATAAATTGATGAATAATGGAGCAAATCTGAAATCCTAGATTAGTGGATTCTTAGCCAATTTGATTGAAATCAGTTAGATCTGCACCAGATTGACTGGATCTGACAAATCCTTGACTGAAGGAGGTGATTTGGAAAGATCTAGAGTTGAACTTCAGCCTCCTTTATGGGGAATTGCACCCTCTCTCTCTCCTCCACATGTGTGGGCTCTTCTGGAAGCTATGTGGTTGATGTGTCAGTCAACAGGTTGATGTGTCAGCTCAATCAACCCCCCGATTGACACGTAGACTCAGTGGAAGCTCAGTTCGGCTTCAAATTAGGCATTGATGAACTCTCCTTCAGCTGCAGTGGTCTATCTCCTTGGAATTTGTGCCCCCCTAGGATGGATCTCCTATTTTTTGTATAGATAAAGCTCATACCACCTCTTCCAAGCTAGTTAGAACTGGGATTGAGGTGATGTTGCTATTGTACTGTTGTTATTTTTTATTATTCTGGAATAAAGAAGCTTTGGAGGAAAGATCTATGGTGTAATGCTCTTCATGTGTGGATGGTGATTGTCAAATGCTTATGAGGTATAATCTGTGTTATTTATCTTTGATTTTCTTGGTTAATTGTTGTCCTTGAAGGAGAGAGTTCCCTCCTGTTAGGGTAAGAGTTTATTCTAGTTTTATTTATGCTCTTATTGTTTGCTTGTTTCAGATATATTGGAGTTGCATGTATTTTAAGTTTAATTGCATGCTTTCCGATTATCTTTTCCAGCAGCACCTTTGTTTTAACCATCTGTTTGTGCAAGGATTTCTAAGTTGCAGGTGATCTTGCTTGTAGAATAGGTCGAGCTGGTTTGCATCTTCCTCATATTCAAGATATTCTAGAGGACATAGTCCCTCTATGCTCCACCAAAGAAGACTCCAAATCCCAACATTCCCAGGCTTCTAGCACTCTTTCTCTCTCTTTCTCCTTCAAAAAATCAATTTTCCTACCTGGTTACTGTGTTTGAAAGCTTTGTTATCATTTGGATCTGTTATATTAAAGTAAAACTTACATAGATATGCTATTTCAAAGCTCATAGTATAGATCTCATTTCTGAAAAGTATCATTAAGCATTCTAGATCTAGCTTAGGGAAATAGTCCATTTTGCATGGCATGGCAATTTAAAGAGAATCCGTAGGTTGCATGCTCTAGATTTCCTTTTCTATTTTAAAAATATTAAATCTAGCAATCAGTGCATATTTCATTGGCTGCACAAATAGAAAGCCAAGACTCCAAGGAAAACTTGCTTTCCTTGGTTCCTTTTTCACCGGTTTAGCTAGTTTGAACTTAGGTTTTTTTGAGTTAAGGTAGGCTGACCCAAAGGTACTCTTAAAGTGATTTTGGGAATATTTAATTCTAACATGCTTGCTAGTTTTTAGCAGGTGTAACAGAAAAGAAGAGAAGCTTCTGTTCAAAAGTGGCCTCAGGATCGTTCAAATCCCCCTAGGGGTCTCCCCTTTGACTGAAATCTTAAATTTTTGGGAAAGTTGTAAGATATTGGTTTCATCCCGTATAAGGACCAAGAGGATTCTGATATTTTAGTTTTTTGATATTGTAACCAATAATAGTAAAAGGAAATATTTTTTGAGTAGGCTCTTTCGATCCCGCTCCCCATCCCCCTTGGGGGGATCCGCATCCGTTTCAATTTTTTTTGCATTTTTCCCTTTTTTCTCTTCTATTTTAGTATTGAAATGCAGTATTTTGATGATATTTTGCATTATTCCATATTTTCAATTCAAAATTAATCATACTACTTACCCCACGACTTCTCGATTGACCCACAAGGGGAAAAAGATGCATGGTAGGACTAATTAGAAAACCGGTGTTGTGTATCTCTGATTCCATTTTTCATTTATTGTTTTGATAATCATAATAAAATCAACCCCTCATTGATTCCCCTATTGAGGTCCACTTGGACTGAAAGAGGTTCTTGGAGGGTTTTCTTTTTAATAAGAACACCTCTTTTATAATTTACTAAAAATAACGAAGACTCCAGTGTGTATGCTCTGTACTTGGCTACGATTCGTCTGATCAGTCAAGCTACATCAAAAGCACTTGAGTGACTAGATTAATTAGTCCTCACCTCCCAAATTGACAAACCATCAGGTGAAAATCCAAGACTCCCTAATAGAACTTGTATAGCCAATGGGATAAGCTGTACATTTATCCCTCAAAGACTCCGTAATGTTTCTATGCAGGAATTCAACTTCTCCCCTTTTCTACCATTCTGGAAATCAATTAACAAGCTTTCAACATCTAGAGTTTAAGCTTTGAAGCACTCATTAAAAGTTTTGAAGCAGGGAGTTTGTATTCTCTATAAAATGCGGCGTTGTTGAACCTCTCCATCCCTAAAATACTTTCCAAATAAATAAAATAAAAAAGCCAATAAATTAAGTGCTCTAAAATATCGTCTTCTATCTCATCCGATGGCAGCAGTCTCCCTTCACCAAACGCCATCCATCTGATATCTCTTCCACTATCCTCAATTCACAACCGAAAATCCTGTGCCCTTTATTAATAAAAAAACCCCCCCCGAGGCTAACCCTTCATGCAAATAATTTACTGAAACCCATAATGATCACTACTGTTCGTAGCTTTGATTAGAAGGAAAACAAATGTGCATCGGCATAGAGACGAACCATCGATAATGGGGTTGCCAAGCCTGAAAGTCAGGAGTTCAAAACACCATGAAACTTGCAGCCCATAAATAGTAATTGAAAACCCCAACTTCTCCCTCAGGCTGAAAACCCAGCTTCTCCCTCTTACGTAGTTCTCGACCTCATGAAACCCCATGCTCCCTCCCATGACGCACTTCTCCCTCATTTGAAATAAAAAATCCCCGAATATTGACATATTTATATATTAAATAAAATAAACCCCTAGACCCTTAATAGACCCCCAATATAATGTTTTGGTTTTTTTTCATAATTAAATCCCCAATATGAACGAACGTGATATAGTATTGGTCCGTTAGTGACACCCCTATGATCATAGACACCCCTTGAGGATTTTACATTCTTAGGATTCTTGGGATCTTTAATTACAATATGGCGAGGTGAAAACTATACACTTTTTCTAGCACCAAAATGGGTTATTTGATATATGGAGAGAATATTGTAGGAAATACCAGTAACATGATATTTATGTGGAGAAACACTGTAAAAGGTAAAACTCCATCAAGAAACATATAATGTGCAACACTACATGATTCTTACACCTAGGACATCCCTTACTCTACCTTCTTGGTGTCTATGGATAAATGACCCTCCATGATATGTAAATAGAGAGCAAGGACCAACGCGGTGAAAATGTAGTGAAACTCAAGAATAGGACCATCGAATCACCTAGTAGTTTCTTTTTCCAATTCCTCTAATCAATATTTCAAAGGAACTCCCCTAGCTCACATAACACATAGCATCCACTCCAACAGTGACAATGTTCCTTTGGAAACTATCTTTTCCCACCATACCAACTCCAAAACACCCATTGAAAACCCAAATCCCAACAACATGTGCTCTTTCAACCAACACTCGTAAATATAGATGGGGTCTTGACATAAGAAAATGATGCATGGGTGATTGCTCCTTTCGAAAGGACAATGATTGTTTCTGGGATTGCAACATATTCAAATTTACCCCTAGAACCTCACAAAGTAAAGAATAATGCAAAGTTATAACAGAAAGAAAGTTGAGTAAAAGAACCTAATCCCTACTTAGAAGTAGCTATGTCTTATTTTGGTGAAACCAACTTGATACCTAGATGTACAATGGAGGGATAAAATAGTGACTTTCGAGAGATTATATACACTATTAAAGGGTATTCAAGCTACCATTTAAAAACTCATAGGATTGATGACCTATTTTGATTTATAGAGTTATAAAATGTGAAAGGTAGCATATCATTCAAAAGAAACTTATAGCAAACAACTACTTGGGAATACCTTGACCATACTAAAGAGCACAACACATAGCATAGGAGGGAAGGGCACACATAAGGGACTATGTAATAGAGAAAGGATGGATTCATGTGTTGTGTGGAGCAAGGTGAAGTGTGCCAAGAGATGGGATACATAAATCCATCTTAGACTTGGATCTATTAAGCACAGAAAGATCTATTAAGCACCAAGAATGATTTTTTATTTAACAATTATATGCTATTTCGTAAACTAAAATCAACTAATTAACATAAAAACCTTACATATAAACTTAGAAGTGACAAGTGTCACATTTAGCTATTCCAAATGTGCATGACGTTTATAAAATAAAAGCTATACAAATATTTCATATAAACTCCTATAAAACCCAACATAAAAGCTATACAAATACCTCATATGAACCTCTATAAAAACCAACATGAACAAGTGACTCATGTTTAAATATCAGAGGATCCACCCAGATCAAAGATGAGATTCATCCAAAAGCATCAATCCAAATCAGAGATGAGATTTATCAAAAACAGAAAATAATGTTTCTATTGATTTCACAAGGTGATTTATAATTGAATGCTCTTCAATTTATAGCCATAGAAGAGTCTTAGCTACAGCTTAAAAAAAACTTGGTGATTAATAATATCTACATCAACTTACCATTCATAATAGGCTGTCCAAATTGGAAAAGTACCAATACCAAACACCCCCATAAACTATATGTGAGAAACAAACAGCAAAGGAATAAGAGAAGCCTTGAGCCAAATAGCCTCAATACGGTCGATTAGTTTCACTGAAAGGAGCTACTGAAACCCATTTCTGCATAGCGGGCATGACAGGCGACGACAATACCATTTTCTGATACATTCTTTATGATAAAGATGGTTACAACGCAACTGTTTCACACGCTTTCCGATAGAAATTTCATTCTGACAAACTGAACAAAACAGCATTCCGTCGCCAACGAGCTCCTCAGAAGCAATAACCGTTGGCAAACAATCAACAGCTGAGACAGCGGCAGCTACTGGATGAGTCTGGTGGCGTGTAACGTATTCCTCTCTCAGGTTACAATGAAGATGGCAACATTCCCTTATGATCTCGATAGAATTCGGGGTATTCATGTCCTCCAACTGTTGCAGCACCCGTCTAGATTCTGCGAAATTACCAGTCCATAAAATGTGCCGGCTCAACGCATTTCCGTCCAGTCGGCTCCAATCCTTTATTATTCGATACCACACAACATTAATATTCGCAGCCATACCTAATCTGACGTCGCTGGGAACATTATAATTCAGAGCATCTAATTCATGATCTTGGTCCACTCCGATGCCATTTACATCGACATTATCCCAAGTTCTCTCGAGGTTCCACTTATCTCTGTTACCTTCTCTGATACATCTAAACACAACGCCCGAGATCATGTGCTGCTCAACATTTTCGCTGATCATGTGGTGCTCAACGCGGTCAGATCCACCACTTGCTAACCTATACAAACAAGATGACATATGTCTACTTCGCTGAGGGCCTCCCAATCTTTGCCATTCTAAACCTCTATTTTCCTCTGCTCCTATGTACTCATAAATCCGCACAAATATCTGTCTGGCAAGATCCCTTGCCTCTCTGTCAAAGCGATCACTTCTCCCAGTGTCTTCCATGTTTACCACTAACCAGAATCAAATCTTTTTTAAAATAGAAATGTTGAGGAAATCTGTAATGTGTAAATTACTTGTATTTAATAGCTAACCTAATATAACAACCACTTAATTTATGGTTGAAGTTAGGCTCATAATTGTATGATCACTGGTGTTAAGGTAATAGTTCTATCTAATAGTTAATTTAAAAGTTAATATAAAGCTATTCTAGTTAATATAACAACTCTGAGTTGTCTCTTTTCCTCCAAATGGAGTCAAACTAAGCCTTATTCATATTTGACTCTACTCCCAACTACGAGATGGAGTTCTACTATCACATGAGGTGCACATTACTTAAGTAATTGTTCTCCGTGCATGCATGATTTCACTTCAAAGAAGGTTTCTATGTGGGTAAGAGATTGAGTTCATCTAAATTTAAATTTAATCTAATAGTTGTATCACTATTGGAATAATCTAATAGTTACCTAATCGTTATCCAATATAACCGCAATTAGAGTTGAAGTTAAGCTAATAGTTTTAGAATCATTGGAGTTAAGTTAATAGTTGTATGTAATAGTTAATCTAATATTTATCCAATATAGCCTTTAAAAAGTTGAATATAAAGTAATAATTGTAAAATCATTGGAGTTAAGCTAGTAGTTGTATCAAATAGTCAATTTAAAGTTTAATATATAGTTAAGCTAATAGTTGTATCATCAATGAATTTAAGCTAATGGTTGTATCTAATAATTAAATAGTTGAAGTTGAAGTTTAATTTTTTCAACAATCACAAAATGTACGTATGAGATGTTAACTAAGCTATTTTTTGTTTTTATTTTGAATTGTTAATTATGAATTTTGGACGATGCCCATAAAATCAATCTAGATAGTACACTTGTCTCATTCTCGTCCGTAGATGAAAACACATAGATGGTATTCCACCACAAAATTCTAAGATATATACGCCTACCGGGGTAACAGGATGCAAAAGTTTATTAGGAGTTCGAACAGTTTTATTAGAGTTCGACTCTTACATGACTGCACATTAGCTAGACTCCTAGATGCCAACTGCACTTGGACTAAGCGTTAAGTGATTAGAGTTGAAGTTAAGATAATAGTTGTAAAATCATTGGAGTTAAGATAATAGTTGTATCTAATAGTTATCCAATATAACTATGATTAGAGTTGAAGTTAAGCTAATAGTTCTAAAACCATTGGAGTTAAGCTAATAGTTATATCTAATAATCGATGGAGTTAAGATCGTAGTTGTATCTAATAATTGAATAGTTGATAATTAATTTTAATTTTTACAACTATCACTAACTATACTTATCACATTTTAATTAAGTTATTTTTTATTTTTTTGAAATTATTAATTATTAATTTTGAACGACGCCCATAGAATCAATCTAGACAATACACTTGTCTCATTCTCGTTTATAGATGAAAAAGTATAGATGATAGTCCACCCAAAAATTCTAAAATATACACTTATCAACGTAAATATTTTATTATTTTATAAAAAACACGTGTCAAGATAAACATAAAAAAAATTACACATCTCTTCTTACTAAATTGTAAAATAAACTTATTCTATAACACAATAATATAACTACCTCAAAACTTAGATCTATCCCTGTGATAAATAGTCAAATTAGAAAGAATGTTACAAACAAAATAAGAACGTCATTTAAAAAGAAAGTGGATCACGAGACAAAAGCCTTGAACTCTTTTAGGCATTAAATCTTCAGAGGGCATGAATATAAGGGACAAATAAATAGAACAAGATATAGATATGGTTAGAAATGGAGTGTATTTTTAAATAAATTGGATGCAACATTCTTAAAAATAGGATCCCAAGACAAAATCCTTGAATTCTTTTAGGCATTAAATCTTCAAAGGACTTGAATACAAGGAACAAATAAATAGAATAGGATATAGATCATGGTTAGAAATGGAGTGTATTTTTAAATAAAATTGGATGGATAAAGCTTTATAGGGTAAGTTAGAAAGTTACGGACTAAATTTATAAGGACTTGAATACAAGGGACAAATAAACAGAATAGGATATAGATCATGGTTAGAAATGGAGTGTATTTTTATATAAAATTGGATGCATAAAGCTTTATAGGGTAAGTTAGAAAGCTATGGACTAAATTTATAAGGACTTGAATACAAGGGACAAATAAACAGAATAGGATGTAGATCATGGTTAGAAATGGAGTGTATTTTTAAATAAAATTGGATGCATAAAGCTTTATAAGGTAAGTTCGAAAGCTACGGACTAAATTTATAAGGACTTGAATACATGGGACAAATAAACAGAATAGGATATAGATCATGGTTAGAAATGGAGTGTATTTTTAAATAAAATTGGATGCATAAAGCTTTATAGGGTAAGTTAGAAAGCTACGGAATAAATTTAATTTATTAATTATTGAACATTTTTTTTTTTGTAAATAGGGATCAAATTTTATAATTAGTAGACAAAATTTTATGTAAATAAGATAATTAGAGGATAAGTTCAACTTTTTATTTATTCAAAATTGTTCTTTTAATAACATTTTTTTTTTGGGTCAAAAGGTGGTAAAAAGTATACTTAATTGATGGGATATTTGATAACGAAATTTTGTTTTTAAGGGGTTTTGTCCATTTTAAGATGACATGTATTAGAGAATTGTAAAAAAATGAAAAATCAAAGTGGAACTTTGCGGTAATATAAACTCTTTAGAAATGTTAAGTTTGTGCACTTGTTAATTCATTTCCTATGAGTCTATTTGAATGCTTAATCTAAAGGTGTGCATGTTTGACATGCATGCTTCCACACCGTACTATTATGGAATCAAACATTGATATTATGTAGAGAATAAATGTAATATGGTCTAGTTTCCAAATCCACTTATGTTCAATTTGAATTTTAAATTTCAACAAGGATTTATGGCTTTGATTTACAAAGTGTTTAACAATTTAAGGCATTGAATTTCCAAAATGCACATGAGACCCCTTGTTTGTGGCACAAATTTCTAGTTTAGGGCCATGTGCATGAAAAAGGATGAATTTAGTTAGTTTAATATCCCCACTACAAAAATCAGAGATATTAAGATTTTATTTACCACAGACAGAAAACTAGACCAAAAATTTGACACCAAACCCCCTAGTTTCGAGCTTTCCCAAACACGTCCTAATCTACTCGAATTTTTCCTAATATGATTGAGAATGACCCTAACACTCCCAAACCATTCCAAATGGACCACTAACTAACTCCAAGGAAAATTTATGAAGATTTATAGTCATATACTTATGAATGAAAATTACAAATATTGCAGATTTGTACATAGTCACTTATGCTTGAAATTGCAACACAATAGAAGGGGAAAACAACATGAAAATTTATTATAAAATGGGTGATATGATATGTTACATACATGGTTTCCAAGAAGTTTCAAAACCTCATAGAAATATGCTCCAATGAAGATAGAGAAGGCTGCCAAGTTTTAGCAAAGAATAATAACGAAAAATGTTGCTCCAAATTACAATTTTACTTCAACCAGTGCACCTTCAATGGGACGATTTCAAACTCCAACTCAAAAATATTCTAAATATAGAGTATCCTCCATTATACACAGGATATATCCATTCCATAAATCAATACCCAATAGGTCTACACAACCTCTGGAACACCATCCTCCAAAAACAACGCCGACAACACAAACTCATGGGAAAACACCAACAAATTGCTATTTCTATAATTTGAGATCCAAATGATCCAAGGGAAATTATTTAATATCATTCTTACAAACTGCACTAAACAATATTCCCTCACCAACGATATCCTCATTAGCAATAAGCATTGGCAACAATCAACAATTGAGACACTGAAAACTAGTGGATGAGTCTGGTTGCATGCAATGTATTGCGGTCTCAGGTTACAATGAAGATGGAAACATTCCCTTATGTTCTGTATAGAATTTGGGATATTCATGTCCTCCAACTATTGCAACACCCGTATACATTCTGAAAAATTCCCACTCTATAAAATGTGCAAGCTCAAAGTATTTTGGTCCAGTTGGATCCAATCCTTTATTATTCAATACCAAATAACATTGATATTCGCAACCATACCTAATCTGACATCATCGTGAACATTAAAATTAAAAGCATGTAATGTTAGTATTATTATTAATCCTCCCTTTGTCTCCTTTGAGCACACAAGGTCTATTTGTTTAATTTCCCTAGCTTAGGAAGTCTCTTCACTTCACAAGTGCATGGGGTACATGATTAGTGGACATCTGCCACTTACTACACCTGTTTGCATGCATTTTGGAGCTCCAGGGATAAATCCCTATTTTATAGGAACCCACTCGGAGTTGTTAACAGATAAATCTACTCAAGCAGACTCAAGCCATATCTCCCTAGTCCAAGTGGATCTAGATCAAATCAAGTACATAATACAATATAATTTTCTAGATCAAATAGAAATTCAAGTTAACAAATAGATCACTTACCCAAGGTCCGCAAATCCTTTTCCTCTTTGTTGATCGAAACTCTAGAGCTTTTAGATACCAAGTTGCAAAAACCTGCAGAGCATATGAAAATAAGAAAATAGTACAACCATAGCTAGATATGAATTGATCTAAGATAACAGTTAAGGAAGAAAGCTTTAAACATCATCATTACATTGACATTTATGGAAATAGTTTGTATTACTGTAATCAAGGAGGTACATAGAATTACATAGAGAAGGAATGTCACAACCTAGCATTAATGATGCAAGTTTCCATCCAAACCTCCAAACAATGATGGTACGCCTCACAAAGGATGAGATTTTTCCTCCCAAAGGATGATAGGGATCACCTAGAAATTTCACCAGCATAAGAGTACCATAGTCCTTCCTCTCTTCACAATGAAGAGAGGGTTCAATTTATAAGGCTAAAGGGGTAAAGGAGGTTGAATATTAGGAGGAGAAGTCGAAGGGATCCTCCCATTAGGTTAGGGAACCGAATTCCACCTCACCAGAAGTTAGGGATGACCGTACACCTCATCTACTTTCGAGAAGGGTCTCGAAGCTTCAAATTTTACCCTCTAAACACCACTGGTGCACCTTGCAGTAGGAGACAGAGCACCAGGGAGGGGATGACACACCTTGCATGAAGGAAAGAGTACCAGTGGCACACCTTTTCAAGGAAGAAAGAGAGCCAGCAAGGGGATGGCGCACCTTTATTTAGGAGGAAGAGCATCAACCTACTTAGAGAGGGTAAAAGGTGTAGGAACAACCTCAAAATCAATCCATTTTAGTTAAGGGAACTTTAGGGATTAGGAACAATATTAAAACATGGCTCATGATGATGAAATTTCGGTGTAATAGAATTCCCCCCAAAGCATGAAGTTAGAGGAATGCGATAGGTGAATGCTTTTGGAAGTGAAGAAATCGAAGGCAAGGATGTCGGATGGAAGCTGCTGTAGTACAACTTACTCGAATCTCACATAAATATTAACATGGATGTTGACCAATACACTACAGATCGATGGTAGTAGAGACCGACTGAACACAATCATGGCTACTAAACACAAACATAGATCGAAGATGAGATGATAACACAACCACGACAAATAAAAAGTGGATTAGTGTAATATGACTCAAACAAACTCCATTGCAACCTGGATGAGGTATCAATAAATCCAGGGTATTCAAGCCAAACCCGAAACAATACGAATCTAACCATGTGATTACAATGTCTTGATGTGGAACACACTACAACAAAACCCTGTGATTAGCGTCTCTTTTAGCTTCCTTTTTAGTGTCCACCATCACTTTCAGTGTATTTTTCATCATTTTTTGGACAAAGTGGACGCTTTTCCACGAGATGGAACTTTTAATGGCATTATTTGCATCCCATTTTAAAAGCTGGCACTATTTTGGACGCTAATTAGCATCCCAATTAGCGTCCTAGTTAGCATCCCAATTAGTGTCCCAATTAACATCCCAATTAGAGTCCCAATTAGCGTCCCAAATAGCGTCCCAATTAGCATCCCAATTAACATCCCAATTAGCGTCCCTTTTTAAAAGTTGGCACTATTTTGGATGATAATTAGCATTCCAATTAATGTCCCAATTAGTGTCCCAATTAGCATCATAATTATCAGCCCAATTAACGCCCCAATTAACATCCAAAAAAGCATCCCATATAACGCCCATAACAGCCTCCAAAAAAACGTCCTGAATAACATAGCACCATATATTAATCCAGGTTTAGCGACAGGAATTGTGCCATGAATTTTGATAGGAAAAACATCCAACATAGCACCAAGTATAGAGCCAAGAATTGCACCTAGAAAATATCCAACATAGCGTTAGGTATAGAGCCAGATATAGTGCCTGGAATAATGCCATAAATTTTGAAAGAACCCATATAGGAATTGCACTAGGTTTAGAGCTAAGAATTGTGTTCAGAAAAAATCCGACATAATGTCAGATATATTAATGCCAATGTCAATGATCCTGATTCATGTGATAGTACTTTTGGATCTTGAATTATCATAGTGGCACCTAAATGATCACAATCATAGCACTTTTGGATCTTGATTAATCCTAATGAAGGGTAAATTACCTTAATGTCACCTAAATTGCTCTAATGGCATTTGAGTGTCCCCAACAAAATTTGATAGACCTTAATTGTACCTGATTGGTCCTGACGACATGATGATGATGCATTACGATAATTATGATGGAGCGTATGGATATGATTTGATAAGTATAATACTATATCATCCATTCTTGTGAGGTAGTATGGCTCCTTGCTCATTATTATCGCAACTATATTATCGATGACATTGATGATGACTATGATGATGACAATGATGTTGATTTATTGTATGATGATGATGACGATGTGGATGTCAATGATGATTATTCATGTGGTAGCACTTTTGGATCCTAATTAATTCTAATGGCACCTAAATGTGTGTAGCGACATCTAAACAACCCTAATATCATCGAAATGACTATAACGACATATAAATGACCTTAACAATTACATGACATGAATCCTAATGGCAATGAGTGATTAAGAACACTAATGGCATATGAGTGACCATAATGACAATGATGACGATGATTTTTTTGATGATGTACTTAACGCCGATGATGATGATGATAATGAGGATGATGATCAAGATGATGTTGATGTATCGCATGGAATTAATGTTGATGATGATGATAACGTCGATGTCCACGATGATGATGCTTGTCATAATACTTCTTTATACTACAAGACTTGAGATATTAGAGTTAGTAACAAGTAATAGAGGTTGCGAGGTGTTGAACATAAAAATATTTTTAGCCATTGGGTTTTACATTGAATGATAAAGCCATTGGGTGTAGTAGTTCCCCCACACCCCACTCCTCCATCACCCCCCCGCGTACACCCCCCTTGTAGAAAGATAGCACAATGCCACCTATCATGGTGCTACCAAAATGTCACCCTACAAGGTTGTTTTGGATGACCCCCCATCCATACCCTCATTTTTACTAGGAAAATCCAAGACACAAGAAGTGGATATCAATCTTAACACAAAAGCTAACTTTCTTTGTACTCTTAAGGATGTTTTGGTCTTGGTTTCAAATGGAATGAAGCAACAAGCATTTAAATAATTCTCATAGTGTTACTTTGAATAAGTGGATCAATTTTTTTTACCTCTTTAGCCTTATAAGTAGACATCTCTCAAGGAAAAAAGAAATTATTTTCTCAAGTTTTATGGACCCTATCAAATATTCTAGCATTATGCTACACTATTGAACAAAGTTTGATTCCCATGGGATTTATTTTACATAGTAAAAGAGTGATTGAAAACATAGAGGTAAATTCCCAACTTATAATACTAGAAGATGGGCATTCACATGGACACACACACATCACACACACACACATTGCATATCTAAGCTTGTCTCTATGTACTCTTCGAGAGTGACTTTTACTTAGCACTTTAAGTTAATCAGAAAGGCATTTAGAGAAACGATTTGAACTTATAACACCAAGACACAATGACTTGTATAACTATATTACAAACCTAGGGTCACCTCCATATTCTATTTAGGTCTACCATTTTTAATGTGTAGGCCCTACTTTTTGTCTACAATATTCAAAGATGAACTAACAAGATTTTATCACTCACCCCCTGGGGCCTACTTTTTGTCTACAATATTCAAATATGAACTAATAAGCTTTTATCATTCACCCCCTTTAAGAAGGTAATGAGAAAGAAAGTGTCTCAAGTCATTGAGACCCATACAAGTGTAATCGTGAATGGATAAACAATAAAAATACACAATTAAATATTACTAATCATAGCCTCACACTTCATAACATAATAATATAATAAAAAAGACACTTGAAACTAATAATATAATAAAAAAGGCACCTGGTTCTTAATTGAGGTCTAATAAAAACCCTCCACATCGTCATCACCATCATCATCGACATCATCATCACCGTCATCGTCGTCATCATCATCATCATCATCATCATCATCATCATCATCATCATCATCATCATCTTCATCATGATCATGATCATGATCACCATCTTCATCATCATCATCATCATCATCATCTTTATCATTGTCATCATTGTCGTCATTACCATAATCATCATCATCATCATCTTCAGCATCATCGTCATCATCGTCATCATCATCATGAGCGTTGGCATGACCCTCTTCCTCATTAACATCTTCATCATCATCATCATCATCATCATCATCATCATCATCATCGTCATCACCATCATCATCGTCATCACCATCATCATCATCACCATCATCATCATCAAATTGACACCAAATTAGCTATCATGACGATGTCCTAGCAAGCTATGGCTTATATCAATATTGCCTTATAGCTTTCCCCATTAACTAGTATTTGAACTTATTATTGTATTAATTCAAAGAACTAATGTTTTCCTCATTAGTGATATAAACAACACATCCCTAACTGTACTTGGAAATTTATTCTTTCATTTTGATCCAATACACATACCTCTATAGAGTAAGCTGTAGACCCGGTTGTAGGACCATCTTTAAACCAATTGTAGGCTTAGGCAATCAAGCAAGGACCATCCTTAAGTTTATGAATGAGAGTTCCATAAAGTTTATAGAAGACAT